>WEIS01017426.1:0-11416 GCA_013389965.1 Todus mexicanus
AGCCATTCTGTCCCCAACCTATATTTCTGCATGGGGTCATTGTGACCAAAGTGTAGAACTCGGCATTTGGACTTGTTAAACCCCATCCTATTGGAATCAGCCCATCTCTCCAGTCTGTCAAGGTCCCTCTGTAGGGCCTTTCTACCTTCTGACAGATCAACTCTGAACAAATGCAAAGCTTTTATTGTGACTTCTTGGTGAATTAAAACAAAACCACCACCAGCACCAAAAGAAATTCCCAGCTGAATTGGAAGACTGAAGTTACTTAAAGTTGTTATTTGTATTACTTCCTCCAGAAGCTTATGGCCAATGCCAAAAGAGTAAAAAATTAGACAAGTAACTAAGTTTTTGGTATTCTAAAAGTTTCTTCAAAACATAGCTGATAGTTTTTGAAGAAGGCGGCTAAACATCTGCCTTATGTACTTGTAGGCAGTGTTGCTGAAATAGCTTCTGAGCACAACAGCCTTTCCTTGTCAATAAAATTTAGAAATAGAATATAAATGCTAACAATAATAAAGCAAGTCTAATTAAGGAGCAAATATTATTTCATTATAGACCCTTATAGACTCATTTTTGTGTTCTATACACGAACTATTCTCATTCTTTTTTTTCTGCCTCATCGTGAATTCCAGCAAACAGCAAACACATGAGCTCAATTTTAATGGAATAAATGCTACTAGACAGGGAGAAAGTGGCATGAGACAAGTAAGGACACAGAGAAAAAGTCTAAATTAGGTATGCAGAAACACCTACTAGTAATGTAAGAATAGGTCACCTTTCAACCATTTAAATATGTTTCTATTATGACAAAACTTGCTACTTTAAGAAGACCCATGTATAATAGACAGGATTTGGCTAAGCAATTTGGAAAAAATATATTTATAAACAGAAGGGTATAGCTCTACAGAAACAAAATCAACACTTAAAACTTTACACACGTGAATCGGTGGGCAATTTCCACTGCAGGGGCTTGACCTAGTTCTTCAACACAGTTCTCACCAGCATAAAGAAAACCTGTCACACTGATGGATTGCATATACAACAAGTAGAACAGCATAGAATCACATAAATCAATAGTCAGGTAAAAAGTGACCGTGGCTTTCTAAACTCCTGAAGTAACACAATGCGTGATCACGGTAAAGAGCTGCAGCCTCATTGACTTGAAGAACAATCTGCAGTCACCCAAATACTGCTCATGGGATGGATGGCACTGCTGTGGCTGCACTCATGCAAGAATGTCCCAGCATCCCAGACAGGATGCATCAAGATGCAGTTCATTAGGTCTTAAATTCATCTACTTATTTGGAAGTATTACCAGATGACAAGTTCTAGTGCAGGTCATGATTGTCATTGTGATTCTTCTACCCTATATTGAGGATATTTTCCTCTTTGGCCTATTTGTAGAATCATAGAATTATTAAGGTTGGAAAGACCATCAAGTCCAATCTTCTACCCAACACCTCCATGGCCACAAGACCATGCCCTGAAGTGTCATATCTACTTGTTTTTTGAACACCTCCAGGGATAGTGACTCCACCACTTCCCTGGGCAGCCTGCTTGTACCATATTGAGGGGAAATGAATGTTTTCCTCTCATGTAAGAAAAGGCTATTACTCTCAGCAAGCAAAGGAGCTGATACATAAATGATTTCCCGGTGGTTAAGACGGCTATAGCGCTGATTTTCCAGGTGCCTTCAAGGCAGTTTACCTGCTGCAACTGTCCTGCTGGTCTACCTCATAGCCCAAACAGGAAGGTGAGCAAGACAGAGACCTAAAATATAACTGCCATGGCTTCCTTTTGCTGTTCACAAGACTGCCCATCACCACACACACAGAAACCCATAGAGCCTGCAGACACACCTCATTGTTATAAAACTTTGCCAGAATAGGAAAAATGGCACAGGAAATTCAGAGATGACTAATTTCTTGTTATATTACTGCTTAGCGAGGAAAATTAGACTACCACTTATCTCAAATACCTCTATCACCAGCATTTCCAAACATGACCTGATCTTATTCATATCCTTACTAAAGTAAGGCATGATGGCAAGTTGAAAGATTTGCACCCCATGTTTGGTCTCTTACTGCTACTGCAGTAATCACACTGTTTTGTTTGGGAGTGAGAAGTGGAATAAGCCATGATTTCACTTTGAAAGGTGCTGCCAATCCATTAATTTTTGTGGGAAAGGAGACAACATTTATCAGAACTATTTTAGTGTGCCAGAAAATATGATAATCTATATTTTTACAGTAATTTATTACTGAAGCAAACAGAAAATATGTTCCTCACTGATCTCATTATGTTTTGGGTTTGGTCATTTCAGTAGCTTTTTCCAGTAACTTAACTTGAAATCTACTTTGCTTCAGAGACAATAATTTCAAAGGGAAATTGGAAAAGTAATTTCACAGAAGTTCACACTTTATGAGACTAGTACTTTTAACAGACATGAGTTTATTTTCTAAGCAAAAAGAGAATGCCATTTAAAATGGTGAGGAGTAATTTGAAATGATTCTTTATATTGATGTCTACTGCATATGGGACTACTATCAAATCATTCATCTAATGAAGGACATATAAATCACATTTATGCCAATTTAGCAGACTGCAAATTTTTGTAAAATAAAATTTTATATGAGGCTAACATCAATCTTCACTTGTGCCTTCAGTATCAGTATTACAGCATAAAAGAAGATAAAAACCAGACTGAAACCACTAAAACATCTTCTGTTTTGCTAAAAGGGTAATCTTAATAGGATCTGCTCCTGTACTTAAAAAGCATTTCTTAAAGAAGAGAACATTTGCAAGTTATACTGTGAGACTTAAAGATCACTGCATCTCATGCAAAGCAACTGAATAGTTTCCCATTTTCACAAAATTAATACATCTCCACTAAAAAAGCTCAAGCAGATAAAATTTAGATTTTTCTTAGAGGGATGTATATATGAAAATCAGAGATTTAGAATGGAAATAGAATTTTCTGTCTATAATTTCTTTGTTTCAATAGAATTGCACTCCTTTAAGCCATTACATGAAAAGAGAGGATAATATTAGTTGAGATGCTTATTAATCGGCTGTGTGTGTTTCCTTCTTAAGTAACACAAGTTATTCAGATGACTTTTTTTTCCCATTGTGAGGCAAGAAAGGAATTATATTAAGAAATCAAGACAAAGAAAAATTGGCACATGATTTTTCAGGAAGAATCACCTGAAATACTGATGTCCATTACAACAGCAGAAATGCCAGGATATCGAAACGTCTCCTCTTCAGAGTTCCATATAAATGCCAAAGAATTACACTACGACTTAAGCACTGCATGAAATGAGTTTGTGAAATTCCTAGGCAACGCTACTGAAAGTGAATTTTAGCTTTACATGAGTAACTGCCAAAGTTCCAAGGAGAAAGCTGCGTAAACTGTTGCTGATGTTTGTTTGGGGAGGGTAGAGCCAAAAGTGACAACAGAGCTTGCCTGGGCCTGAATCTGCAGCTTCCTCCTGCAGCCACCTCCGTGTCGCAGTTGTGCACCAGCTTCCTTCGGCTCGAGTTAACCAGACCTAGGAGCCAACATTCCAACTATCTGTTTAGTAAGCAACTCTTGGGGACTTCTGTCTGTGACTGACTTAAGCCTCGGTTTCTGCGTAAACACTTGGTGCCATCTGGATGACTATTTTATAACTCCTGAAAGGGATAGGTTCGCAGGAACGGACGGACGGACGCTCGTTTTCCTCAGGAACTAAAAGCAGCGTATCAAGTGTCAAGAGGAATAGTTATCATATATTTTACAAGAAACGGCTGCGTTACCTTCCCTCACCTGTCACTCTTCTGGCACGGCATGCACAGGCTTAAGCTAGGGATACCAGAGCGGGCAAGCTGTGGAGCCAGCTGTGCCCCTACAGAAAACAGTCCCCAGCTTCTGCCACTAAATTCCACATTTTGACAAGACCACATGACAGAGCAGTATAATCCCTCCTGGTTCATTCTCTGAAGGGTCCTCAGCCACAGTACAATTTATCAGGGAACTGAAACTTCTAAAGACTAAATATATCCCTGCATAAAGTAGGCATAATCAGGGAGAGAAGTTCAAAATATTTCCAGCATGCATTATAAGACACTTGAAAAGTACTAAAGAAAAGAGACATCTAGTACTTACAGAGCAAATTAGAAAGAGCATACCAGAGAAATTAAAGACAGCATAAAGGATGAGAATCAATCATGACTTTGGACTACTCCCATGAAACTACCACCATAACTAAGGAGACAAAATAAATACATATATCTTGACTTGTGTAGTGTTAATTGACTCCATGGAAACACAGAAAAACTGTATGCCCTTACTTAATGCCCTTAAATATCCATATATATGTCAAAGTTAACAATCCCAGCCACTAAAATGTATTTGTATGAATAATGCATGAATTGAACAAATACACTTAGAACTACTGAAATTACTAATTTCATTAGGATTCTATTTATAGCCTATAAATTTCCATTTCAAACTCATAAAATCATTTTTGCATATTAAAAAAAGCGGTGGTATTATTTTCTCTGTTTCGTAGCTTGGCATATACTCATTTACCGGAGAGGTTGTTACAGCTGTTAGGTGTTTATAAATTCTGCCATACAGGCTGCCTCCAAGTATCCCTCATTCCTTACAGAAACTATAATGGCTACATCTGTCAGTCAAGCCCTTTTAAAAATACAGCATTTTCAAACACCAATAGCTTCATTCTCTTCTACATTTTTCATTTTGGAGGACAGAGAACACTTACTGTGCTTCCTGAGCAGCCTAGGATTTCCTACACATCAGGGATGCCCAAACACTTTTAGACACAGGGTCACTGACACCTTCTAGCCTTTCACAGCTACCAGTAGCACAGAGAAGTTACAACAAACCCCAAGAGTTTCTACTACTTATTGTTACATATATCTGTAGATTACCTACAGACAAAAAGTTGGGAATGGCTGATTTTTGCCAGCTGCAGGTTCCCCATGCTGAGGATAGGACCATGGTGCAGATTTGAGTGTGGGGAGAATGCTCTGGCCCTGCATGATGCTGCTGATGCTCCAGTTTATGCTGAGACCAGCATATGTAGTAGACCTTCTCCAGCTTGTTCCACTGGTGTATGTTTTCTATGGAAATACAGAGGAATGAAAGAGCTGCATAGGGCAGCAGATCTCTGTAATGCCATCATTTCCCACCTGTCTGAATATGCAATTGCACTGAGGTAGAAGGTCAATGACCCAGGCCCAGTTGTCCAAGCCCCTTTCAATATTTCCTCCCTCCCCATCCAAATACATTTTGGACTTATGAGCTTTAGCAGTGTGTCATCATTTTCACTCCCATTCCCTCCTTAGATTTATTTAAAAGAAATAAATAATTTTCACATCAGGAAACACTAAAAATAACTCTAAATAGGGGATAAATTTATAACATTATGCACTAGTCCCAAAGGAACGGAACATTTTAAAACTCTGCTTTAACAGGGTTCATAACTGAAACACCAAGGTCACATTTTAGCTGTTAGCAGCATGAATGGTCCTGACATAGTAAGTTCTCATTCAGTGACACATGAACCTTGGTATTATCTGTCCTACTACTTATTCACAGTGAGATAGAACGTCTTCTTTCCATGATTATATATCCTAAGAGTCATGGCCACACAGAAGTCACACAAATAAAATAACTCTGAAGACAGGATTTTCCTCGAGCCACCACCATTCATGTCATTCATCTTCTTTTAGCTCTTGCCAACAGAAACACATGACTATTTACAGTGCCTGAGAGAGAAAGACGTCCTGCTGGGCCATATATTACAGCAGTGCTGTAATCTGTCTTCAAACTGCTAAACCAATTCACACTCACTCTTGTCTCTTCACTCAATCACTACACAAAAACCCATTTCAGTATGTCAGTTAGTAACATCCCTATGAAGACTTGTGTCTGTTTTCCTAAAATTTAAATGTTTCCTTTTAAAATGTGAAGAAAACCACCAGTGGATGTACAAATGCAGAGACATCTTGCTCTGCCTGAATTAACTGAACGGCAACATTGAAAAGCATTTTATAATCAAAGAAACGTAATTTTTTGTCAGTCCATTTTATGAAGGTGAATCACTTCAGGTACAGAAGGAATAAGTCTGGTCAATTAGAAAGCAGTTTCTGATTTTCCGTATCATACTATTAACCTCCGAGTATGACTCCTAAAAAACCTAAGTGCCCACAACTGCAACTGAAGACAATGAGTGCATCTGAAATGTCTAACATATCCAGGTGCTGTTCTTAGAATGGGTGTAGTAATTTTTCCACACAATGCTCAAAACGTCCTATAATGCACAGAAAATAAGCATCCTCAATTCTTTTCCATTGTGTCTTATCTTCAGAAGCACCATACTTCTATAACAATGATCCCTTCAAGGCCTGTACGAACCTATCTGAAGCAAGACTTACTCCAATCCACCTACCGTAGTAACAATACTAGAACTGGGGTTATTTACTAAAAATATTTCACTGTTAACTCTTTCAACACACATTTTGACTGGATATTTAAGAAGGGCATAAGTGGCCCTGTTTACCTTGAGCAAGACAGGAACTGATCTTGGGACATGGTACTAATTATTTCCAGGAAATCAAGATAATGGATATTTAGATTTTCTAGTCCAAAAACAAGTACCATAAAATATAGCAACTTAATTTTGAAATCTTCGAGTAGAATTTATGGTATGGGTCTCTGTTTACATCTTTCAAGGTTTGTCAGTTCTGATGGAAATCCTTATTGCTACGGTCTTGGAAATTAAAAGAGTGAAAAGACAATATATAATCATTTACACTATGAATGATAGTTCTTATGAAATTTACTTAAGATTACCGGGGTAATATGAATAGTGTAGAAGCAGCTCATAACACCGAGCATGGTAGAACTATTCATGCTGTGGAATTACAGCCTGGGAATTCAGGAGCTTTTGTCTTTGTTTTCATTTTTGTCACACTCTTTTGCACCATTCTCAGTTGCTTTTTTACACAAATGGACTGTCCTTGGTGAGAGGTCTCATTTAAGTTTGTGAGCAAAATCACATGGATTCAGACAGAATTTATTACCCTCATGAAGCAAAATTTGTCCTGGAGAGTTTTGGGGACATTTCTTTTTAGGCTTTGTACATGCTTGGGGCACAGAACATTGCAAGGAAAATGAAAACGTTTCATCACCTCTGTGGCATTATCTAGCCAGAATATAACTAGTATCAGGTCAATTATCTTCTTCGGTGCATAGGTATGTACAAGATCCTCACAAAGAAACTATTAGATGCATACTCAAAAAGTCTGTCCTCGATACTTGAAAAACAACTAATCGTCATGTCTGACCTCACAAATTCTTTTTTGCTGGTAAATTACAGTAAAGGGAATAAACGAATTAAGAGCAAATATCAAGCTGGACTGGCTGGCAAGTAAATGAAATGACCTGGTAGTCAGGGGAACATATATATCTCCATCTATCTCAGTGGGCGTGTGCGTGTCTACACGTTTGCTTTTGCTCACACGTTTGTAACAGAGCAGGTGAGCACCAGCAACTGGAGTGGGGCTGTGAGCCTTGGAGGCGTTCAATGTTCAGGTGCCAGTAACTAGAGAAACCAAGAGCAGGGGCATCTACTGGTTAGGCTGTGTGTCAGCCCAGCTGCTAGAGGAGGGGCATCTACTGGTTAGGCTGTGTGTCAGCTCAGCTGCTAGAGGATGCACACTGTTATGTATGTATATATTTCTCAGTACCAGACCATCACCATGATCAACCAGAGGGGGTAACAGGATGAGGTTGGTGGTGCTGTTTGTATGTGTGGGAGTGTTGAGTGTGCCCATCTGTGCTGATATGTGTGGCCAGATCTGTCTATGTGTCTTGTATGTGTGTCTGTGTGCCTATTGGAAATGCACACTCAGCCTCTCTATCAGCTGAACCTGAGGACAAGGAGCTGTGGTAGCCTCACATTTATCTGGCTGTTGGACGCGTCCCCACATTCTTAACTGTCTGAAAATAGGGTCCTGTGTCAAATTTGAGCATATGCATGCTATATATATAATACTGTGTCATACACAGGGCATTGCACTTATAGCTAGTTAATAAAATAACCTGTCAAGAGAATATTTACAGTATCTTTAAAAGCATTAATTAGTTTTGCAGACTTTTAATGAAAAACTTTTTCAGTAAAAACAGCAAGAGAATTCTTTCACTTTAAGCAGTCCATATTATGTGGACACAGGCCCCCCCCCCCCCAACATTCTTGCTTAGCATTTGGTGGGAAAAAAAGACTTTGTAAATATGCTTACTTTCTTTGCATTTATAAAATTCCCTTCTCCCTGAAGAGGCATTCTAAAGAGAGGGACTTGGCTTTTGAATTTAATAATGGAAGTATTTACATTGCAAGTAAGCTAAAAATGTCAACATTTCTTAGTGATTTTCTTTCGTCTGTTTTTGTTTTATGTGTACTTACGCTCAAGGCAGCTGGTCCTGGAGGTCCTGCATCTCCCTAGTTAAAAGAGTAGAGTAAGCAAATTAGCAAATCTCTTTAGTTATACATATTTAACCTCTAGGCATTTTAGAGGATATGCACCACTGCAGAAATAAATTCAGTATAATCATCAGACATGCTCTGATTATGAAAATATATGGGTAAAGGAATATTATTCTTCAGTAATTGCATAAAGGTGCACAGTGCACCACAGGTTAAAGGGAAATAAAGTGGCAGGCCGCTGCAGAAATGAACCAACTTTAAAAAAGCACTCCTTCAAAACACATTTGCATGTTAAATTACAAGCTGCAGCTTACATGCACAGGGGGGCCGCTGAAGTCAGTGTGACAGCTTACATATGTTCAGGCATCTGACTGTGTAAAATGTTCACAGAATTAGGTCACTGAGGTACAAATCACACTGTGAGACCTTCAGGTACAGTTGATGGTAGCAAATCATAGCACCAAGAGAGTAATTCAGAACATCGGATTTAGGCTCCTACTCTGAATTCCTTTGAAAATTTCTGGTAAGAGTACTTATCTTTTGTATTTACAGTTAGTCTGTATTCATATTTTTCAACCCTTAAGCTACACAAATGGCAGCAGTGGGTGTTTGTCACACGTAGTTAAAGCAATGCGTTCAATATTGAAGAAATACCATGCACACTTACACGTACATACAAATTCACAGATAAAAAAAGTACCTTTTCTCCTTTAGGACCAGCCACACCAGGACTTCCAGGGTCACCTTTTAGTCCCTGGGCAAAGAAGAGAAATGCATATTTGTTGTCATCTGTGAAAACTGTGGGACAAGATCCTGTAGTGCTGTGAATTAGTACATACTAATCAATCGAGCCTTAAACTACTCTCACCTTATCAGCACTACTATCTCATAACTATTTATTTCATTATTTCATGAATAGATAAACACCTTCTGAAGACCACATGTGTCAAACACATAATTAATATACAAAGCCTAACTATCTACTTGGCTGTGCCCCATTATGGGAAGTAGTATGTGGAAATGCAAAGTTTCTTTGTAGTACAGGAGGTCTGGGTCTTGTGTGTCTTACAAAATGGAACACTAGAGAAAGTACTAGGATGTTCACTTAACCTCTGCTAAAATTTGAAGGCGGTGGACAGAGAGCTGTGGATTCTATGCTTCAAGTAGCAACGCTGAGCTGGTGAGCTATAGCAGAATACAGCTCAGAGCTGCTGCACCTTCTCCAACGCTCCAATCTCCACCAGTGTTTGAAAAAGGTATTTAGAGTATTTAGAGAAATAATTAATTCGTTCCTCTCTCCCTCCTTAGTTCTGCCTTCAGCTGAAGAAGCAGATAATGCTGCCTAGGTTTATAGATTCCATAAGTAGCAATTTCACAGTTGCAGAATGGTTGGGCTGGAAAGGGACCTTTGAAAGTCATGTAGCCCAATTTCCCTGCAGTGTGCAGGGATATCTTCCACCAGATCAGGTTGCTCAGAGCCCCATCCAACTTGACCTTGAACGTTCCCAGCGACAGGGCATCTGCAACACCTCTGGGTGAACCTGTTCCAGTGTTCCACCAGCCGGTCATAAAAAAATTCCTCCTTATATCTCATCTGAACCTATCCTCTACAATATCTACAATACAGCTCTTCCACTAATGTCCCACCAGAAACAACCCCCTCAAAAAAAAAAAAAAAAAAAAAAAAAAAAAAAAATCTGTAGCACTCATCATATAATCTTGGTTGTCTTTTCTTTGCATGGAAATGCATGGAAATGTGAGAGGTTTTGAAATACACCCAGCAAATTCAAATCATTCTGCAGTAAGGAATGCACTTAATTCTGATGCTGGATCAACCTGCCTGGATCTCCTTTCTGTTTAAGCCAAGATATTTGTCTTGTGCCTTCCCAATGATCATTGCTTTAGAGGCATGCAACAGGAGAGCATGTACATTCTAAGTCAGAGACAGCTCTACAGGTTCAAAGATTTCACTTAGAAACCAAATGGCTACAATGCAGGCAATACAGGACCAAATCATAAGGAGATACTCCACAAGCAGGCCACCATCATTATTATTGTGGAGGTTAAATAGGTTGAGGATAAGAAAAAATAATCTGAATTAGGGCTTACTGACTTCAGTTGTTCCCAGCTCCCTTTTGCTCTTGCAAACTCTCTTCCTCAGTTTGCAATAATTGGAAAGAGAGACAACTGGCACGAAAATGATAAGTAACATCTGTGCCTTGGTGGGTACAGAAACATTAAATCAGTGAGTGTTCTAAATACTGCATATTTGTGCAACTTTGCTTCCTGCTAAAATTACATTAATTCACCATCTGGAAGGAGCATCATTTAGAACTATATGAGCATTTAAGTACCCACTTTGGATTAAATTTGTGGTTGTTGTAAATACCCCTGATTTAGCTTTGATTTGTCCTTTATTAAGCTTGCCAAATATGTAATAGTTAAATCAGAAGTAGTTTTGCTGTTTGAACTTAAAAAATGTAATAGGCAGATGGATTCAAAAACCAAGCCAAAAATTTGCTTTCTCTTTACAATCTGCATATTTATGACATAGTTTTAATATTGTCTCCATTTACTACATTTTACTTTTCACCTCCTTCTGGAAAAACTGCGCACAACCACTCCATATTCTAAAAAGCCATTTTATGGATTTTTCAGGTATGCAAACTGTCTGGATTTAGTTCAAAACCAATATTAGCAAATCAGTAGGGGAACAATAGGTTTGAGTTGAGGAATTAGCTCTTAGGCTGTATATTTATGGAAGAGAAAAGATAAGGGTAAAAACCCCACATAAATCTGCAATTCGCAGCTGGCCATATATCCGTGTGTGTCTCCACTGAATAGAAAAGACAAGTAAAGATGAAAGATACTGAAACTAAGCCACGCCTTGTCAAACTAGAACCTTTTTTTTTCCTTTTCCC
>WEIS01017430.1:330-10692 GCA_013389965.1 Todus mexicanus
TTTCTTCACTATAAGAGAGAGATTCCTGCAGTGCTCATAAGGATAGAAGAAGTGTAAAGATAGTAGACATGCAAGGTATTCTACCTTTTCTATGAATATTGTACAGTAGTGAAGAATATGTGTTTCCCAATACCTTTTCTTTCTGCTCTTGAATGCAAGGCATGCAGTTCTGCAAATGTGGAAAATGCAAATTATTTGGGGGTTCTTTTGTCTGCTTAAAGAATATGATAAAAGGAAAGAATATATGCATCTTAACAATTTTTTTGCTTTGGCAGACTGAAATTATGTAACCTTACCCATTTTCCATGCTATATAATAACTCCTAGTTTTTAAATGTCAAGATCAAAACAAAGAAATTCAACTGCAGGCTATTTGGCTTCTATTTTTACTTTCTTCCCAATGCTAATAAAGGTAAATAATTCACATCCTTCAAAGAACAGCAAAATAATGACAAAAGAAACTAAGACACAAGATCTCTGGAATAATTTTCTGGGTTTCATTAATTACCATTCTTTAAATAGCATGGAGTACAAGGTGAAGTAAGCTATGTCGTATGTAAAATGATAATGCAGTTGTTGCTATTCAGAATTCTTAAAATAAAATCTTCCAAAAACATTTCATCTTCATACATTGACCACAATGCTTAGCCAACTCCAAAGTGTTGAACAGCATTAACTGCTCCTCTGAAAGGAGGAAGAACTCTTCTTGATCTATCTAAAATGAAAATTAAGTCCTGTCTAGCAGGTGTCACAGGCTGTCAAGTGAAGAACTACTGCACATCCTCATCAAAAGATCAGTGTTGATCCAGATTCGGTTTCTTTGGTCTAAACACAGATCAAGGTTAATTTCAATTGCAAAGCCAAAAGGCTCTTCTATAATTTAAGGTTAATGTTTTCATTTAATCATTTCCATGCTTAATCTTGTTTATTATTAAATGTGAGCATTGTTTATTCAATTTGCACCTCTTTCTACTTGGCGTACTGCAGAGAAAATCAACAACAATGCAAATAATGACATATGAGGAAAAACAAAAGCAACACAGGATCATAAAGTTTGACAAATCACATTCTATCAAATGCCTCTTCTGCCTCAAAGATCCCTAATACCTTTCAATCTTCATTATCATTATTCTTCTTTACAAGTATAGTACTAGATGTAAGAAGCATATATGAAGTACTTTGACCACTTTATGCATCAATGAAGTATTTAAATTTAATGCGTCCATCTGAATGACAACTTGCTTCTCCTTAGTACTGTTACTTTCTCTGAAATTACAGTTACTAAGCCAGAAGCTGTATGAGTTATGAATTATTAATCAAAATGAACATTAATCAATTATAAAGACATAAAGGAATAAAATTAAATTTAAAAAAGAGACACAACTATATACTTTTTAATATTAAATCTACTTTATCCAAAATATTTTCAAACAGATGTAATTTGCATAATGTACTAATATTTAAGAATCTTATCCTTTGCATTCATACAGAAAGTAAAATACAGT
Organism: Todus mexicanus; assembly: GCA_013389965.1. NCBI lineage: Eukaryota > Metazoa > Chordata > Aves > Coraciiformes > Todidae > Todus > Todus mexicanus. The sequence continues at coordinate 1,835 of WEIS01017430.1, forward strand.
CTTACACTTTCCCAAGATCTTTGGAATATATTCAGTGTTCACACAAACACATCAAATATTTTTCCTGACACTTATTAGAAGAAAGCAACACGGTGGGCACAGTCAAATTTTGGCATAGGCATAACATGCAAAGAGAGGCGTGAGAAGCACAGAATGATTCCTATTTCTTGATTTGAGATAGATTTATTCCAGGTGGGGGCATTTGTACCCAGAAGGAGGCCAGAATTCTTTTTTTTTGCAAAAGTTATTCTTTGTAAATAAAGTATGCAGTCATTTATAGGAGCTTTGGAAAAATGTGCATCTAAATTTTTCTGGAACCAAATTACTATGGTAACGTAGATGTAACAATAAGGTCAAAACAGGCAGGAAGAAATACCCTTCGTCTAGCAGTGCAAGAATACCTACATGCTTATTATGGATCCAATATGTCACAGATGAGCCATCATTTTTTAATTTTCTGTCTCATTCTCCATACTTTATCTGTGTTATTGACGTAAATGTTAAGCTCTTAAATATAGAATTCTCACCTACTTAATATTGGTACAACACAAACTGTTCAGTCTTCTGGAACTCACATAAAAAGGAAAGTAAAATATTGCTCATAGTTTTCTAATAAGGAATATTTTTAATAGGATCAGATCTTATCCTGGAATGTATAGCTATGTTTCATGTATATTAAGGAGGCCTACAAGAAAGTCGATGAGGGACTTTTCAGGATGTCAGGTAGTGGTAGAACTAGGGGAAATGGAACAAAATTAGAAGTGGGTAGATTCAGATTAGATGTTAGGAAGACGTTCTTTACCGTGAGGGTGGTGAGACATGGAACAGGTTGCCCCGGGAGGTGGTAGAAGCCCCGTCCCTGGAAGCCTTTAAGACCAGGCTAGGTGGGGCTCTGAGCAATCTGATCTAGCATGAGGTGTCCCTGCTCATGGCATGGGGGTTGGAACTAGATGATCTTTGAGGTCCCTTCCAACCCTGACAATTCTATAACTCTGTGTTACAATTTTCACTAGAATACAGATTCCAGTTCTCCACATAGAGCGTCACTTCTATTAACATCCTTCCAGCATTAACCTCTGACAAAGACAACACCTTATTTCAAAGTTTTTACAATGTCCTGAGGAACTCCAAAGGAATCTCCTGCTTTTATCTGCAAACAGCTTTTCCATACTTTCTAACACTTTACACCAGGTTAACCAATCCCATTCAGCACAATGAACAGGAAAAAATGTCATTGGAAACTCATATTTATATTCATGCAGAATAGGTGCAGTAAAGCTACAATCTATGAAAGATAAGCAAGACAGCTCCTGACAGTTTATCCCATTAATCTTTCATATTCAGGTCTACATTTCCCATTTTGCCTATATTTTTTTAGGGATTAATTTAACTAATCTTAACTGCCTGAACCCGAGATTGTGACAAACCCCCTGGAAATTCTTACATGAAGACTAAACTCCATCCTGAGAGCACCTGGATGAATCTGTAAGAGTTCCAGGAACAGTTTTAGCTGGTGTAGGGATTGTTACAGCTATAGTAGGAGGGGAATGGTATCTGGCTACACTGAACACAGGAAATGATGCTCGCCAGTATAAGAAAGGAATCGACATACTGGAGTGAGTACAGCAAAAACCACAAAGAAGAATAAGGGACTGAAGTCTCAGTCCTTTAAAGCATCATTAAGGGCACTGACTATCCAGAAAGCACCCAGTCCCTGACATCTTCAGGGAGAAGGCTCAGGAGGATCCTATCATTATGTATAAATATCTGATGGCCAGGAATAAAGAAAATTATGAAAATGGAATCAGCCTCTTCTCAGTAATGCTCACTGACAGAGTAGCTCAAATATTTTGCAATTCCATGATACTACAGTTTGAAAAACAACTAGCAGCAGGATTTAAATTCATAGTTTGGTATCATGTTCCTTGCAGTGTGAACACTTACTATGAATTTTAACAAAAAAATATAGTTGGCATCAGGTTAATAATAAATATTCTTTCAACTTACAGTAAAGATCACAGTTTTTTATTATGGGAAATAGTAATTCAAAATATACCTTCTAACTGCAACATAATAAGATTATTGATACTGAATAACAAAAATTGTGTTCAGATCAACTAAATATATGGAACAGAAGTAGTCCAGATCAATATAACTGTTCCAACAAGCTTCAGTCAAACCAAATTTTACTATTTCTTGAGACCTATTTTTACTCTTCCTTGTTTTTTAAAAAATCTGAAACCATTCTAGATGGTAAATAAAGATGAATATGTCAAGTATTCATACCCCTCAAAATTATATCAACTTCACCCACAAAGTAAAGGATTGCTTCATAATGCAGTATTGTTGATGTGGAAGGATGAAATGAATCACAAAATTATTGAGGCTGGAAACGACCTCTGAGATCATCAAGTCCAGCCTATGATCTAACACCACGACATCAGCTAAACCCTGCCACTAAGTGCAGCATCCAATCTTTTCTTAAACACCTCCAGGGATGGTGACTCCACTACCTCTCTGGGCTGTCCATTCCAGTGTTTTATCACCCTTTCTGCAAGGAAGTGCTTCCTAACATCCAACCTAAATGTCCCCTGGTGCAGCTTCAGGCCATGCCCTCTCATCCCGTCACTAGTTGCCTGGGAGAAGAGCCCACCCCTCATCTTACTACAACCTCCCTTCTGGTAGTTGTAGAGAGCCTTTCCCTTGTCATCTGTTACTATATTCCACTCTTTGTCCAACAAGGGATGAAGATTTTCTCTGGCCCTCCTTTTGTTATTAATGTATTTATAAAAGCACTTTTTATTATCCTTGACCGATTTGGCCAGATTAAGTTCTATCTGAGCTTTTGCATCTCTAATTCTTTTTCTACATGATCTTACTGTATCCTTAAACACTTCCCGATCCACCTATCCCTCTTTCCAAAGTTTATACGTGCTTTTTTTTCCCCTGAGGTCTTGCAAAAGCTCCTTGTTTAGGCCTGCCTTCTTCCTTGCCAGCTCATTTTTTGGTGCATAGCGATGACCTGCTCCTGTGCCTTCGTAATTTCATCCTTAAACTAAGCCCAGCCTTCCCAGGACCCTTTGGTTTTGATGGCTGCTTCCCAAGCGACTCTCCGAATCAATGTCCCAAATAGACCAAAGTTAACCCTCCAGAAGTCCAAGGTAAAGGTTTTTCTGACAACCCTCCTGACTTCACCACATACTGAAAATTCTATCATATCATGGTCACTGTGCCCCAGACGACCTCCAACCACAACATCTTCCACCAGCCCTTCCCTGTTCATAAACAGTAGGTCTAGTGAGCCATTACCCTTGGTAGACCTGCTTACCAGCTGTAACACAATTTTGTCATCCACACATTCCAGAAACCTTCTCGTCTGCCCCCTCACTGCTGTGTTGTACTTCCAGCAGACATCTGGTAAGTTGAAATCTCTCACTAGAACAAGGGCTAGCGAATCTGAGGCATCTCGAAGTTGTTGAAAGAATATCTCTTCAGTGTCTATAGCCCAGTCAGGTGGCCTGTAGCAGATTCTCACCAGAACATCAGCCTCGTTGGCCTTCCCCTTTATCTTTATCCATAGGCGTTCCACCTTGCTGTGGTCAGCTGTCATGGTTTGGGGTCAGGGCGCTCCCAAATCTGCAACAGAACGCTCTCTCCCCCTCCCTACCAAAAAGGGAAGAAAAGAAATAAAGGAGAGAGACTTATCAATTAGGAAAGGAAACTAGAACAGCTTTACTGAAAAATGAAAATAATAATAACAATAATAACGACAAAGTAAATATATACAGATATGTACAAAACTAGTATCGAACCAACCCCCCNAGCTGAAAAGTAAAAATCACTCAACAGAATTGTTCTATTCTAACGCAAACCACGACACCAGCATTGAATTCAAGGCAGTCAAAGCACTCCTTAACATACAAAGTTACTCCTCCACCTCTCCTTCCCTGCCTATCCCTTCTAAAGAGCCTGTAGTCATCTATTGCAGCACTTCAAGCATGTGAATCATCCCACCACGCTTCCATGATGGCAATGTATGGAATGATTTACCTATATTTCTGCATAAGGAAAAATTTGAGATTTAAAAGTTACCAGCAATGGTATTTCTTGTGTTCTTCTCCATCATCATGCCAACAGAATCTCTAACACACTTCTGTTTTTACACAGACTGCTAATCAGAGAAGGAAAATGTCCTCAAAACCCAAGAGGTCTTGTCATTCTAGACAATTATAAAGACAACTACTTGTTCACTTCTTTAATAGTTGTCCTGGTTTCACTGGGACAGAATTGTAGGGCTGCCATGGTCTGCAGGCCATTAGCAGTTTGGAGTTAGCCAGGGCAGCTGACCAAGTAGGCAGCAGGTGTATCCTATCCCATAAACATCATAGACAGTATGAAGGGGGAAGTTTGCTGAATATAGAGTTTTTCTTGCTCAGATTTCTCCTGATTTTTGACCTCTACCTGCTTCTGAGGGCTGCCTTCCTGTTTACTGCAACCACTGCACGTTTGCTGGGCTGAGTACAGCTTTGTTTATTTATACTAGCATTGGTATTGGTTTTGCTCTTTCATTAAATCTGTTTTCATTTCAGACACGTGAGTCTCCTCTCCTTTTCCTGATTCCCTTCTTCAGTGAGGAAGAGTCATTGGGTGATAATGCCACTGCTATAGTTTAGCCCCAGATATGGGCTAAACATAGACTGTTTATTTTGTGCTTGTTGTTGATTTGGAGTCTGACTTAAATAGCTCACCTGGGAGAATCACAGACTTCTAATTTGAGAGTCCTGAAGGGTTGAAATTTTAACAGATTTGACCATGCTGTTGATCATGTTGGTGATGTGGGTAGGATGGTTACTGGGTATAACTCTATGGTGTCTGTTTCTAGAGTTGTTTCTAAAGCTGTGGGTGGCTTTACCACTGTTGGTTATTGGGTTTGTGCAGTTTATTGCTTCTGGGTGTGCAGTTACAGGTGCTGCTCTGCTATGTTCTTAGCTGTAGCTGTTGGGTCATGGCATTATACATTTTTTTGTAAATACAAGGATTTCCGATTTCTATGAATTAGTAGTGGGCAAAGAGAATTTGGTATACCCTTGGTATCCTCCCATCACTTTGACCATATTGTTAGGCTTTTTGAAAGTATTTCAGCTCTTGGTCTTGCTTAGAGTGAAGTATTGATATAGAGGTGGATATTGCATACCTGCTGCAACCCCTGCAATGGGTCCTGAAGCTACCTCAGCTCTTAGAAGAAGCATTGCAGCTATTTCAGTCCCTATGGCATGCATTGCAGCTATTCAGTCTCAGGTGGTGTGGTCAATATCAAGTTGTCCAACATGGGCCTGGTAAGTCTGAGTTCATCTGGATCTAACAGTGTCTGCAGATTGTCCAGGTCAGCAAAAATCAGTTCCATGCAGCTTTTTCTCTCAGATTCTTATTACCTCTCTCAATAGCTGTCCACTTGCCGAGGTGGTATATGATATCACCTCTAAAGGGATACCTGTTCCTCACGCTCAACAGTAGCTCTCTCAAAGAGAGAGAGGAAGTGTCTCTTTTGCAAGACTCCTGTCAATACCACTTCTCTAGCCATTGGTCCCAACTACTTGGCTTCTCTACCCTCTAAGACCAAACAATCAGTTCCATTATCCAAGTATCAGAGCTTTTCTCCAAGACTTTTTCCATACAATGATGTCATCAAGGTATTGCAAATGTTCAGGAGCTCTATCTTTTTTCAGTCTGCATCAGTCCATGGCAAATGGTGGGACTGTGTTTCCACCCTTGGGGCAGTCGGTTCCAGGTGTACTTTCAGGTGAAAGCAAACTGTGGCTTGCACTCCACTGTCAAAGGCATAGAGTAATATCCGTTGTGGTGCGCCACTTGGCTGCTTCTACTCCAATTCATATCAAACTTTTAACATGTCCAGCCCAGCAGCATGACTTCGTTCAGGCCCTGACAATCTAGTGTCAGCCTCCACTCTCCACTAGATTTTCACACTGGCCAAATAGGGCTGCTAAAGGGCAAGTGTGTCTTTTTCATCACTCCTTGCCTTTCCAACCAATGAATCAACATCTGGATGAGTATCAGGGAATCTCCACCTGTGTGGTATTGCCGCTGGTTTACCATTGCAGTAGTGATGGGCACCTTTTGTTCCTCAACCTTCAGCAGTCCCACAATAAGGTCCCCTGATATACTGAGCAAGGTAGACAGCTGCTCAATTTCCTCTGTCTCCACTGCTACTACACCAAACACCCATTGACAGCCCCTTGGGTGCTCAAAATACCATCTCTTGAGATAATCCACACTAAGAATGCACAGGGCATCTGGGCCAGTCACACATCTTTTGCCACTCATGTCTAGTCAGACTCATTTCAGCTTCCACTACAGTCAGTTCATGGGATCCCCCCCATCTCTCCAGAAATACAAATAGACTCTGTCCCACTATAGTCTGATGGCATTAGAGAGCATTGTGCACTAGTGCCCACTAAAGTGTCACTAAAGCCTTACACTCCTGTGGTTCTGATGTGTCAGGCCATTGAATCCACACAATCCAATAAAGTTCATTATTCAACTCCTCCATCTGGCTGGAGGCAGGGTCCCTTTAATTCCAAACATGCCCATTATTAACATATGGGTCCGAGTAGCCCATATAGGCTATACCTCCATCGCTATTACTTGCATGTTGTAAATGAGGATCTGAAACCTACCTACATCATCTGGGGGGGCTGCCTGCTGGAAACTATAGCAGCACTTTTCCTGGAGGGGCTTCCACCTGGAGGTGCATCCAGTACACCTGAAACTGATTGCCCCAGGGGTGGAAACACAGCCCCGCCATTTGCCATGGACTGATCCAGACTGCACTGGAAAAAGGTGGAGCTCCTGAACATTTGCAATACATTGATGACATCATTGCATAGGGTAATACAGCGGAAGAAGTTTTTGAGAAAAGGGAGAAAGTAATTCAACTTATTCTGAAAGCTGGTTTTGCCATCAAAAGAGGGAAGGTCAAGGGACCTGTATAAGAAATCCAGGTTTTAGGAATTAAATGGCAAGACAGGCATCGCCAGATCCCACTAGATGTGATTAACACAATAACAGCTGTCTCCACCAACTAATAAAAAGGAGAGACAAGTTTTCTTAGGTGTCATGGGTTTCTGGCAAATGTATATTCCAGACTACAGTCAGATTGTGAGCCCTCTCTATGAAATTACTTGGAAAAAGAATGATTTTAAATGGGGTCCTGAGCACTGACAAGCCTTTGAACAAATTAAATGGGATATTGTGCGTGCAGTAGCCCTCAGGCCAGCCCAGACACATCAATATGTAAAAAATGTGCTCTATACAGCAGTCAGAAAAAATGACCCTACCTGGAGTCTCTGGCAAAAGGCATCAGAAGAGACTCAAAGTCAACCCCTAGGGTTTTGAAGTCAAGGATATAGAGGATCAGAGGCCCACTACACCTCCACTGAAAAAGAGATAGTGGTAGCATATGAAGGAGTTAGAGCTGCTTGGAAGTAGCGTGTGCTAAAGCACAACTCCTCCAGGGGCCATGACTGCCAGTGTTGAACTGGAAGTTTAAAGGGAAGAAATCCTCCACACATCACGAAACTGGTGCTATGTGGAGTAAGTGGGTCACATAGTGTGGGCAACCCAAATCACCCAGGAATTTTGGAAGTAATCATGGACTGGCCAGAAGGCAAAGATTTTGGCAAGTCACCAGGGCAGAAAGTAATGAGTGTTGAAGAGGATCCATCATGCAATAACATCAGAAAATGAGAAGCAACATGACTTGTTTACTTATGGGTCTTGCCATATTGTAGGAAAATAGTGTAGCTGGAAATCTGCTGTGTGGAGTCCTCTGTGACAAGTTGCAGAAGCAGCTGAGGGTGAAGATTAACCAAGTCCATTCACAGAGGTAGAAGCCATCCAGCTGGCTTTAGATATTGCTGAGGGAGTGAAATAGCCAGCACTTTATCTGTACACTGAATCATGGAAGACAGCAAGTGTCCTATAGGGAGTGGCTAAAACAATGGAAGGAAAACAATTGGTAGTGCAGAGGTAAAACAACAGGGCTGCTCCATTGTGGTAAGATATCGCTGCTCAATCAGACAAACCAGTGCTAAAAGTACATCACAGATGCTCACATATCCAAGAGTGAGGCCACTGAGGAACATCAAAACAAAAAGCAGGTGAATCAAGCTGCTAAGGTCAAAGTGTCTCAAGCAGACCTGGATTGGCAGCATAAGGGTGAATGATTTTTAGCTTGGTGGACTCATGATACTTCAGGTCATCAGGGCAGACATGTAACATACAGATGGGCTTGTGATCGAGGGGTGGACCTGACCATGGACACCTTTGCACAAGTCACCCAAGAATGGCAAATGTGCACTGTTAATAAGCAGACCAAATGATTAAAGTTAGAATGAACATTTAGTGAAAGCTACCTTGTTAGTTAACACCAGGAGATCCATCAATTGAGCTGGCCATGCTCAGCTGGAGCTTCTACATAGTGTAGAAGGAGATGAAGTCCTCATGGTGAATATAAGGAAACCCCCTTTCATGGAGTTGCTTTCACTCAAGAACCTGGGTGCATTGGTGGATAATGCAGGAGGATGGGAAAGTTAGATGGGTACCTCAAGGAGATTTCATTTTAGGTGAGAGCAGCCAGTAATTGGACCTCTATGATGCAAGTAGTTATATGATACTGCTTGTCACCATTTCTCTAGTTATTTATTACAGTAAGAATCACCCAGATTAATGAAGAATGAATCTTGGCAACTGGCACCTTGTATTTTCCCCAAGATCAGTATCTTCATCACAGATTGTGAACATGGACTTCACCAGATGTACCAGCTGCAAGCTTCAGATGC
>WEIS01017437.1:0-23375 GCA_013389965.1 Todus mexicanus
CCCAGGGTTAACTGGGACCATCAGAGAGATAGCGCAGACCAAGGCTGAGGTAGCTCCTCCAGAGCCATCTCATCCCCAGTCCCAGGGTAGTGTTCAGGGTTTGCCTTTGGCCTCAGGTGCCTCTGGTGGAGGCAGAACTTGAGTGGCCCTCCCAAAGCCTTCAGACACACCTCCCATCTTGAACACCTTCAGGAACCTCCTCAGATCCACCATCGTAACCACTTCCAGTCCTCAAGCTGCCACACAAACCTCTTCTGGCTTCTCCCATCTCTCTAAAGATGTTGGTAGGACATGAGCTTTCCCGGCTGGTCTTGTCTGCCTTCAAAACAAAAAGGTTTTCATCTTTCACCCTCTTTCCTCCTCCTGGGAGGCTTTGGTCAGGGCTGTTAATTAGACAGGATTGCCTCACTTCCTTCGATATGGAAACGTCTCTTTGTTAAACAAGGCAGCGTCTCTTATCTCCGCCCGGCCTTTCAACGACTCTTGCTTCTGGCGAGTCCTCCCGGGTCCTTACACCTCCCGTGTAAACGATGTGGAAAAGCCAAGTGGGTAAAAGTTTGTAACTCATTAAAAAAACTTGGCTTGGACTTGGAGCAGAAGCGACCTTGTTTGGAGGCGCTCAACTCCCCGTGGCTGGTGCCAAACTCTCTCCTAAGCCCATCCTGAGGTGGCTGCCTCCTTTCTCCTTAGATCTTTCTTTTGATTTTTCCTTTCCCCTGCCTCTTTGGGGTTCTTTTCTCTGAGAACAGAGTCAGAAAAATCCCAAGAACAGGTTTTCACCCGTGGAACTTCTCCAGGACAGGGCTGTCTGGGACACCTTGGGTTGTCCCATCTTTCTTTAGTCTGAAGGATCCCTCCCAGAACCTGTCTTGCCGGTGCCAATTTGGACTCTTTTTTTTTCTCCTGAGTGTTTGAAATCCGTGTGGTTTTGTCATATTTAATACCCTGGGTTGGAACGGATATCTGAAGTCATCTAGTCCCACTCCCCTGCAGAGAAGAGGGACATCCTCAACTAGAGCAGGTTGCTCAGAGCCTCCTCAAGCCTGACCTTGAATATCTCCAGGGACGGGGCCTCCAAGACAAATCCTTGATAGAAGGGTGGTTTTGGGCAGGGTAGGGAGCAGGAGGGAGCTTGACTTTGCTGTAAGACGTGGAAGGAACTTAATCCTTCAGTAGATCAACACCCCAAAGCCTCTCAAGCCGTTATTCCACTGTGTGTTTGTTGGCACTGGAAAATACTGGGTTTGATTAGGGTAAAATGCACAAAAAATGCTCAATTTCCAGGAGGTAAAACTGGGAGTAATGAGGAAAAATAGACATTAGTTTTGGGGAGTAATGAGGAAAAATAGACATTAGTTTGGGGGAGTAATGAGGAAAAATAGACATTAGTTCGGGGGAGTAATGAGGAAAAATAGACGTCAGTTTTGGGGAGTAATGAGGAAAAACAGACGTTAGTTTGGGGAGTAATTGACATTAGTTTTGGTGGGGACTTCACCTGGTTAAAAAAAAAAAGGTTCCTTGTTAGGCTGTTAAATTCTTGAGGGGAAAATGGCGAAGTTTGTGTGCAAATCCAGAGCGGCTGCTTCTGGAAGATGCTCTGGACCTCGGGCCCAGCAAGTGGTTGTGTCGGATGGAAGTTCCCATCTTGGGACAAAGCTGAGGAGAGTCCGATGAGCAAATTGTGCTTTTCCGACCCCCGAATCCCCAATCCTGTGTCTGAGCAGCTGTGCTCGAGTAGCTGAGCTCTGTCCTGAGCTGTGCTGGAGGGTGTCTGTGTGGTTTAATGTCCCCTGTTTCCCACCTGCTCCATCACATCGACCATTTCCCTCCGTCTCTCACATAACGGTGCAATTTCCAGTTCCACTCTGGACTGGGAGCACTGGGTTAATACCACCCTCCCTGGGTGTTAGCATCGCACAACCGTTTAACCCTCTCTGGATAAGACACAGATGGGGGGGGCAGAAAAAAGCCAAAAGGAAGAAGACAAAGAAGAACCGAATTCTCTGCCGGTGACACTTTCTCCCAGCCAACAAACAAAACTTTTATGAGCGAAACCCTCTCGGATGCCGCGTTCCAGCTCTTGGTAACATTTCGGTAACACATTGCAAACGCTTGACTCACAGAAACTTGGAAAGGCTGGAGCCGGGGGAGGGGGGAAGAGCGTCACATTCCCATTCCCGGGCAGGGTTTGGTTGTTGGATTTCATTTTTTTTTATTATTATTTTTATTTTTTTTAAAGAACTGAAGCTTCTCTCTGTTTAATGACAAAAAAAATAATCCAGGGTTCGAGCCTGACGCGTTCACCGGCTCGCATTGTGTTTGGGAGGAGGGCTCGGGCTGCCAAGGGAGGAACCCGGGGCAGCTGAACTCGCTTTTCTTCTGCAAGTTGTTGCGTTGTTGGATTTTTTTTATTTTTTTTTTTTCTCTCTCCCTCTCTGTTCCCAGGACAGGGTTGGCTTTCTAGGTTTGATAAAGCATTTCCTTCCATTGTCATTCTATACGGCCTCTGGGCCCTTCGCTCAGTCCCTCCCCTTTCCCCGTCCCCTCTCTTTTTTTTTTCTCTCTCTCTCTCTTCCTGAACTTTAGTGAATCTTGAGATATAAAGAAAGCAGCTGCCTCCCTTAAGCGCATCTTGAACAATGAGGCCTCATCTCTAAGGGCTTTAGTTCCTCTGGATGCAAGGACAAAGCCAGGGTGAGTACGCTGCCGGTGACTCCGCCGGTCACCGGTTCCCGATGGGTGTTCGCGGCCATCCCCACCGCCCGGGGTCTTCTGGAGGGATTATAGAGCACAAGAGCAGATGCTGGAAACCTTAAAAACTCTGGAAACCCAACCAAAAGTGCCGTCCTTGGTGGAGGCTGTCGCTGTCAGACACGCGTGTCGGAGGAGGCTTTGCCACCCAGCTCTTGAGCTCCTGGCATTGGGTCAGCCGCCGGCTCCCCTCGGCGTGAGGTTGGGCAGAACCTGGCGCGCAAGGTGGGGAGGAATCCTGATCTCAAAGCAAAACAAACATGATGCAATCCATCCAGCGGCGTGGCGTGGCTCGGAGCAGGGCTGAGGGAGGGAGATGCCGGCGCCTTTGGGGCTTTGAGATCTTGGGGTGACCCTGGAAGAGGCAGCGGGGTGCGGGGTAGACACCTCCGTGATCCCGGGGCTCTTGGTTCTGGAGGTGAGGGTTGCGTCGTGAGGATGCCGCAGACCTTCCTGTCGCTGTCCGTGGCGTTTCTGCTCTCCCTCAACGGCCTCGGAGGAATTTTCCAGGTTGTTTGAAATGGTGAAGAGAAAGCTGGGCTGGAGCTCAGGGGAGTTGCTGATCGGGGACTTGTCCCAGGCAGAGAGAGGCCGGTGGGGCTGGCTGGGGAGCGCAGAAAGCGAGCAGGGGTGTGGAGCGTGTTGTTGTCGTGGAGTCTGGTTTCGCTTGAGTTGTTTGTTTGGATTGTTTCATGCACGCACAAAAAAAGCAGGAGGCAAAATGCAGGGCGTCTCAGCAGCAGCGTGATGCGCTCTGGTTAAGGGAATTTGGGACAAATGATGACGTTGCTGCCCTAATGTGCGACTTCCAGTGTGGGGTCCTGGTTTTACCCTCCTGGGAAACTGTAACCGATTCATACAGGAGACCGTGAGGGATGAGAAGCCCCATCCCAGAGATGAAAGGAGAATAAAATATTGGAACGGGCTGCCCAGGGAGGGGGTGGAGTCCCCGTCCCTGGAGGGGTTTAAGGCCAGCCGGGATGCCACACTTAGTGGCAGGGTTTAGCTGAGTGGTGGTGGTAGGTCCTAGGCTGGACTCAATGATCGAAGAGGTCTTTCCCAGCCTGAATTATTCTATGATTCTATGATTTTAAGATCTTCCCAAGGAATTGCACGCTGCAAAAAAAAGCACATTATATACCTGCCAGCTCCTCCTCTTCAGTGGCTTCCCGGGACACTTGTTCCGTTCGATGCACCCCAAGCCAACTCTGTGCTCTTGGTGCTTCCCTGCTGCTCTTCCAGGTGGGCTCGTGAGCAGCTCAAACGTGTTTATCCGGGGAAATCTTCTTTCTGAGGTGTTTGTGTTCCCGGAGTGCTCACACGCTCCGCTGCTCTCGCCGGTGGAAGGGCTCCTCTCTCGCCTCAGCCACCAGCACAAATTTATTTTGCTCGCCGTGCTTAGATGACAATGGGAACAAAGGAGCAGGGAGCGTGACTCTGAAGGATGTCTGAGGTCAAAAAGTTCCTCTCGGTTGTATCGGCTCCTCTGTTGGCTGAATAATTCGCGCCACGTTCCCTACCTCCGGGTTATTTCATAAGGGCTTGGAGTGATAGGCTGAGGGGTGATGGCTTCAAAGTGGAAGACGGGAGATTTAGATTCAGGATTAGGAAGAAGCTCCTCACTCTGAGGGTGGTGAGACACTGGGAAGCTGTGGATGCTCTGGATGTGTTCAAGACCAGGTTGGATGCAACTTGGAGCAACCTGGTCTAGTGGGAGACATCCCTGCCCATGGTGGGGGGGTGGAATGAGATGATCTTTAAGGTCCCTCCCAACCCAACCCATTCCATGATTCTGCTTAGGAGAACTGGGGGGAAGCTGGTGGTGATGCCTTGTACAGGTGATGGATGTGGGCTGCACGGAGCTGCAGGAACCTGGAGGACGATGCGAGCTAAGGGTGGTGGGACTGGATGTGCAAATGGCTTGATGTTAGCTCAGCGATCTGGTCCATGAGCTGCTGAGAGCGGCCGTGAACGGCGACGTGCTGCTGGGATCGAATGGTCGTGGTGAGAAGTCCTCACGGTTTCACTGCCAGAGGCACCGTGAAGTGGGGCGAGGAGCTGCGGAGTCGATTTGCATGCAACTAAATACGGCCCAGATGCTCTTATCTAACGGCCCCGTGTCTCGGTGCCCCCTCTTGGAGTTTCTCCTCTTCATCTCCATCTGTCTCTGGTATCTGCTGTCTGCGCTGAAACATGATTCAGAGGAAACAGGATCTTAGCCCAGGAAATACCATGGGGTGGCTGAGGCCCTTGGGATGGGGCATGGAAAAGATCAGTCCCTGAGTGTCCGCAACGAGCCTCCGTGCCATGAGGAATTCTCCTCGAACTGAGCGTGGGCTGGGAGGTGATGGAGCCTCTCTCCAGGTCACCAGGTTCCTCTGGTGCTGCTGCAACCCTGGGCTACCAGTCTGTGGCTTCTGGTGGTCCCCAGCAGGCTGGGAGGCAGGTAACACCATCCCTCAGCCTTTTTTACCCCCTTTTTGTCATGCCAGGCTGCTCCTCCCTGGTTACCGCTCACCGCCCTTTGTTCTTCAACCATATTTCTCACCGTGTCGTTCACCGAGGGAGAAAAGGGCTCCTTTTCAAACACACAGTCCCAGGACAGCCCCGTCCTTTTTGTTTCTTTTTTTCCCCCCTCTGCTCTCTTTCATGCTGGGAGAGCAGTTTTTCCAGCCAGCCTGGCTTTGGAAAAGCCCCAGCGCTCCGGACATGTGCAGAATGAGCGATGCCGGAGCTTCGGGGCTCAGCCTGGAGGGTTTGAGGGACGTGGTTTAGCGGCGCCCCGGCAGCGCTGGGTTAACGGTTGGACTCGATGAGCCGAAAGGTCTCTTCCAACCCAAACCAATTCCATGATTCTAGTTCCTGGGATGGCAGCACCCACCAAGGAACGTGCCCAGGAGGTCTCCTTAAATCCCTTCTTCCCGCAAGGAGGGGAAGAGCACGAGGGCCTTTCTTTATTACTATTTTTTTTTTTTTTTTTTCCTTCAAGGTTACGAGCCTCTTATTTTTGGCGGCGTTTCCTCTGCGGCTGGAGCCGGCCCAGGCTGCGAGCTGTTGAAGTTTCGGGCCTTTTGTTTGTTTAATGGAAGTGCTGTTTGTTTTTGATCACGGGCATTCGATAGGCGCTTCCTCTGCAGGCAGGAAGCCGAGATTTCCTGTGCTCTCCCCGGCCAACTCTCACTGCGCAGGAAACCTCGCGCTGCTGAGTGTTCAACTTTTCGGACACCGTTTTTTGGAAGGTGTTTTGTTTTCTCGGGTTGGTTTGGGATTGTGTTGGTTGGTTGGTTGGGGTTTGTTGTTTTTTTTTTTTTTGCTTCCCTCCCTACGAGTGGTGCTGGTGGCGTTGGGTCTCCGTAGGAAGGATGCGGAGGTCGCCCCGCATCCCGGAGTCGATGCGCGCCGTGAACGTGCTGGGTGGTGCTGGGAGCTTGAAATGGTTCCGTTTAGGTTGAAATCAGAGAGAATCATAGAGAAATCATAGGATCCTAGAATTAACAAGGTTGGAAAAGCCCATAGAGATCATCAAGTCCAACCTGTAACCTGTTCCCTAACCTATCACCAACCTATTGCCCAATATCGTCTCATCATCTCAATCTTGTGCCTGAGTCCATCACCCAACCTCGTCTTGAATGCATCCAAGGACGGTGACTCCACCACCTCCCTGGGCAGCCTATTCCGATGGGAAATCACTCTCTCTGGAAATAAAACCTTGTGGGGAGGTCCAACAGCACCTTCTCTGTGCTTTTGGGGACCCTGCTGAGCGTGGATCCGCATCTACAAGCACTGGGTTGCTTCACTGCTCTCTGTCTGCTGTTCTCTTGATGTGTGCCCTGGAGTGAAATCGAATTGATTTGTTTTTTAACGGGATGTTATTTAATTTACCGGCAAGGAAGGTGGGTTTGTAACAGCTCATTTAACTTGCTCCGTGTCACATAAAGACTCTGCACACGAGCAAGGAGCTAAAACAGGGACCTGGATCAGCTTTGCCCGCTGCGCTAGAAGGACCTTCGGGCACGGGAACGTTCTGAGGATGCAGCAGGTGAAAATTTTATCGCCAGTGAGCAATTAAACCTGTGGCAGATCGATGCTCTGGGCGCTGCCCACCCTGCCTGGAGTGGATGATGTTCCCCAGCTCCTTTGCAAGCACAGGCAGCTCATTTTCCTTCTCTGCAATATCCCCCCCCAGCCTTGTTCCCTCTGCTGTGTCCCCATCAGCCCCACAATCCTTCAGCGAGGGCTCAGGGATGGGGTTTGAGGCCGCTTCACACCAGCGCAGGTGTTTTTTGAGCGGCAAAGAGACGCTCAGGCTTTCCCATCATCTCACAAGTGGGCAGAGCAGCGGCTCCTTGGCACCTCCGGGACGGTTTTCCTTGGCGGATTTATCCTGGTAGCATCTAGAAGCAAATCCAGCAAGGCAGCGGCCGGAGGTGAAGCGCTGCCGCTGTATCGGATGGCTCCGGCCACAGGAAGGCTGGACAGCCAGACGGGCACCGCTGCACGAGAGCTTTCCAACTGCCCCATGGCAACAGATGCCGCCTGTCAGCGCCGCGGGGGCTCATCTGCCCCAGCTTTTCAGTAATTTGCTGGCGTAAAGGAGGGGGTCCCCTGCAGGGAGGGAATTTGCGATGGGAAGAAGAGCGACTGGAGGAACAAAGCGGGGAGAGAAATGGCAGAGGAAGAGGGGGAGCAGCGGGAGGGATTAATCCTGCAAATGCCCACGGAGAGGATGGTCGGAGGATTTAGCCAGGGTTGTGCAAGAGCAGCTGGCTGGGGCTGTTTGGCCACAGGGGGATGAGTGGAAGGATGGGAGCTGGAGGAGGAGGAGGATGGAGAGGGCAGGATGGTCTCTGGTACAGCCAACGCACCAAACTCCAGCCTCTCCGTGCGCTTTGGCCGTAGCCCGTGCTTGGGGCCATCCAGGGAAAACATTGCCCAGGCTACTCTCGTGCAGCCTCAGCCTCCTGCAAGCGTGTCTCCCACCACAGCAGCCTCATCTCCTGCAGCCTCAGCCTCCTGCAAACGTGTCCCCCACCATGGCAGCCTCATCTCCCGCCTGGTTCCTGGAGCGCTCTCCATTCCCCAGGCCCCTTCCCATCATTGCACGTCGGTGACATCATTGCCGGTTGCCATGGCGAAGCCAGGTTGTCCAAAACACGACCCCTTGGCCTCATCCCATGTGTGTCAGGAAATGAAGGTTTTATAGCACATCTCTGCAGCGGAGTAGAAACAGTCGGAGCAGGAACCGCCGCCTGGGGACAGGCGAACAACCCACCCTCGGCGTGGGCTGTCCCGGCGTGCGATTCCCCGGTGGCCCCTCCGGTGGGGAAATGGGGACTCATTTCTTGGGTTTCCAGGACTGATTGATGGCTCCTGAGCTATTTCTGGGCTGCTGAGCTCTCTGCTTTGGTCTGAAACACCTTAGAGGAGATGCAGCCTGAAGCGTTTAAGCCGGTGTCCAGGGAAAAGTCAGCAGGAGGCTCTGAGAAGAGGGAGAAAATGGATCCTAGGGGCTCCTGGCTGGTTGGAGGTGGTCAGATGTGTCTCCTACCTGAGTTGCAGGCTCACGCTGCCTTCGGGGGGCTGTGGTGTGCTGGGAGAAGAGCAAAGGGGTTTGGAAGCCTTGGTCCCCCAAACGCCAGAAGAAACTGTCCCTGAATCAGTGATTCCAAAGACCTCAGTTGGTGTGGGGGCTCTGGAGAGGAAGCATCAGGTGTTGTCCCGTGGCAGGGCTGGGACGCCGCTGTTCAAAGCGGCCTTTGTCCGGGCAGGAATTACAACCAGACTCTCTCTTCTGCCCAGCAATGTTTGGGAGTGGAGGTGTTTTCCCGAGGGCGGGCTGGAAGCCTTACCCCTGGATTCTCCGAAACTAGGCCAGAGAAAGCACGAGATGTCCAGTCCTGACCGCAGAGCCAGGCTGGATCCGCTCCCTCTGTGCAGAAGGAGCCTAAAATCCTCCTGGGAACACCTGAAGCCACCGGTGGCTTTGCCAACCCGGCTTCAACTTCCCTTCTAAACTCGAGGCAGGGCCAGCATTTATCGTCACCAGGGCTCGGACACGCGTCACCTTGGACACAACATTTCAGCAGCTGCTTGGGCTTTGACGTGGTTTGTGTCACCCCTGGTTGGGAGATGAAAATGCTGCTCCTCTCGCTGTCTCCAGCATCTCCGGAGCTGTGATAACCATGAGAGTCTGAGACCTCAAGAGTGTTGATATCTCGCTGTTTCATGTTGTTGCATCCCAGTGCTGGATGGTGCATGCAGACATGCGTGTGTCTGCACACACGTGTGCTGCTGGGCTCGCTTTTCCTAGTCCTGGTTTGGCGTGTGGCTGCGTGTTCTGCAGCCCTGAGCGTGAGACCCTCAAAGAGCCGCGTGGCCTGAATCTGATTTTCACTCCGTAGCAGAATCTTGGTGTTCAAGACCAGGTTGGACGGGTCTTCAAGCAACCTGGTCTCGTGGGAGCAATGTGGTCTCGTGGGAGGTGTCCCTGCCCTTGCAAGAGGGTTGGATCTAGCTGATCTTTAAGATTCCTTCCAAACCATTCGATGATTCTATGATCTCAAACCTGGAGGGGTTTTTTTCCAGCTCGCTCACCCCCCCGCCATGTCCTTCCCCTTGCCCCAGTCCCTCAGCAAGCAGCAGCGCTGAGCAGGTTCAGCAGCACGCTGGAAAATCAAAAGTTGGAGCCTTTCGGTTTTGCATCCCCCATCCGGGGGCACGGCGCCGGCACCCAGCACGGAAAGTGCCTGCGCGACTTGTTTTGGTCTCGCTTTGCTTGAGAACTTGCCAACGCCGCAGTCAAATTACCCCCGGTAAACAACGGCACGGGTCAGCTCAGCCTCCGAAACGGGGCTGGCAGTGACACGGGCCCGACCCGCCGGTGCCGGTGGGTGTTTTGGGGTTAAAAATAGACTCCAGATTTTCAGTTAGCAAAGGCGGAGGCAGGGAGCAGAGAACCGTTTATCAGCGCCAGGGTTTCCCCCTCAGATGCTGAAATGAGTCAGATAAGAGACGGGCACAACCGTGCACACGTCCTACTTCGCCGGTGCCGGCCGCGCAGCTCTGGGGAACTTTTTCTACGTGCCGAGGTGCTTTGGAAGCCGCGGTCCCCGTGGATGCTCAGGATGACTCACGTTCCTACCAGATTTAGACGCTTGACAGCGTCCTGCTCTCAGCCCCTCTTGATAATATTGCTCTCTGCCATGGAAGTCCTGCTTTGGTCTCGAAGGAGTTATTTCCCAACCTGGCTCCATTCCTACTCGTATTTTGAGCTCTTGCAAAGGGGTGGCAGAGGAGGTGGGAGTGGTGGAGCAGGGGGGTCCTGTGGCTGCAAGGATGCAAAGCAGGAGGCTGGTGAGGAGCCGTGGAGGGACCTGGGGTTGCTCAGCCTGGAGCAAAGGAGGCTCAGGGGAGACCTTCTGGCTCTTGACAACCCTCTGATAGGAGGCTGGAGCCAGGTGGGGTTGGGCTCTTCTCCCAAGGAGCAAGAGGAATCAGCCCCATGTTGCCCCAGGGGAGGTTGAGGTTGGAGCTGAGAAACAATTTCTTCATGGCAAGGGTTCCCCAGGCTGCCCAGGGCAGGGGTGGAGTCCCCCTGATCCCTGGAGGGGTTTCCAAGCCGTGGAGATGTGGTGCTGAGGGACACAGGGCAGCGGCGCCCCGGCAGTGCTGGGGGAACGGGTGGTCTCAATATTCTCAAAGGTTTCTTCTAGCCCAAACCATTCTCTTCTAAGAGGCACAGGGAACACCGAGCCTCCAAATAAACCTTGGCGTGGAGGAGGCGCAGAGCCAAACCCAGGGCGGGTGGCATCCCGAGCACCCCGGCCTCGCGCCGGTCGGTCAATGGGCTCTGGCTGCGGGGCCAGGTCCCGCGAGTCGATCGAGGACGCTTGTTCGGGGCTCGTACCTCGCTCGCCCGCGCAGCAGCGGCTTCCTGTTTGACTCACACCTGACAGCCCCGAAGTCAGGGGCCTCTCGCGCTCGAGAGCGACTGAATGGGGCTGTTTACAATTAGAGAACGTGGGATTCCCAGAAAGAGGCTCAGACCGGACATCCTGAAGCGAAATACCCCAGGCGTCACCGGCTAAAAATAACCGTAGCAGAACAGTCACCAAACAAACAGCTGCGTTAACACCATCCCTGGCACCGAGCTCGCACGGATCCCGGGGCATGGAGGGTGCGGCAGGAGCAGGAGCACCCAAAGCACTGGCTGTCCCTACCCAACACTGGCTTTCCCCACCCCCCGTGGGGCTTTTTCTGGCTTAACGACGGGCTCCAAATGCCGGTGGCTGCTGCTTGCAGTGATTTCTCTTTGTTTCTGAGTTGTGTACTGGGAGAGGGGAGTGAGGCGAGGGTTAAAAGAGAAATAAAGCCAGTTGCAGCCAGGAATGGCTGGTGGGAATCAGCTCAGCCCAGTGCCGGGCTGGGGGAAGCTGTGGAGGACGGGAAGCGAGGCTGGAACAGCCTCTGAGAGGATGAGGACTTTGCTGGGCAGCCCTGAACCTGGAGCTTTTCTCCAGGAGAGCACCAAGGAAGAGACTGGTGTGAAAAAGTCGGTGGTGCTCACTAGTTTTGTATGAAGTTCTCCAGGACCTGGGTCAGAGCTGGAGAAGGTGCTAAAGACCCTGGTCCTTTGAACAGGAGATGTGGTGGTGGTGGGACCAACCTCAGCTTGAGCTGAGCTGGGCGTTGAGGTTGCACCAGCACAAAGCTGGGAGCTGCTGGCTCTGCAACCCCTGCCCTGCGATGCTCAACAACTTGAGCAAGGGACAATGAGATGGGTCAGAGCAAAGAGGCACAGAAAGGTTCGTAAAGACTCAACCCAAGAGCCCCGGGAGACCGGTCAACTTCTTTCTAACCGAGATTTCAGAAGATAGGAGCTCCCGTTAAAAGGTTCTTACGCAATAAGTTGCTACGAGAGGAAGTTTCTCTTCAACCCCGGGCGGTTGGTGGTTGATTTATGCCCTACAGCTTGAGATGGTAGAAGTCGGGGTGTTGCGTAAGAAGATAAAAAATTCGACCCTGTATTTCTTTTTCTGTTGGGGAACATCTTTTATCCTCCTCCTCTCTCATGCTTGACCCCTTGGTGATGTCAAGGGAAGGAAAATCGTGTGGCTCAGGTTATTTAGGAGAGTGCATCCAGGGTTGGATTTGGGTCTTCCCGAGCTTTACCCAAGGGATTTGCCACTTCCCCTTGATATTTTTATGCCCCCACCCCAAAAAAACCCTCTTAAACCAGAGGTTCTGTTGCTGCGCGTGGCCTCAATTTCTCCTGCTTTCTTCATGGATTGAATTGGTTGGTGGCTTTTGCTCTTAAGTGATGAATCCCACAGCGAGGAACACTCCAGGAGCAGGGACCTGCTTTGGGAAGTTGTGGATGATCCACCACGAGATGTGTTCAAGAACAGGTTGGGCAATTTTGCACCATTACTTAGTTAATGTAGATGTTAGCCCTGGACTTACTGGTCCTGGGGACATCTTCCAGTCCCATGGTCCTTCCTAGGTAAGAGGTGTGGCTTAGCAGGAGTCAATTCATTTCGTGGCCTTGTAGAAACTTCACTTGGGCTCTCTCCTGAGTTGCCGTTTGCCTTTAACATAAACTAACAGTAACAGAGGCTCCAAGCGCGCATTAGCCGCGTGCGAACAGAAGGCAAATTACAGGGAGAAAATTAGTTTCCCCCAGCGTGGCAGGAGAAAGACGCTGTGGTGGCTTCCCCAGCAGAAGAACCCGGCCAGGTTCTCTGCCTCTGGCTATTCTGAATGACGATAGTTTACGAACTCGGGCTCTTGTTCTTGGCCTCCTTCTTGGAGCCTCGCCACGGGCTGTCCTGCTGCTGCGGCAGCGTCAATACCTCCAGGCTTTTCCATCAGCAGCCGCCTGTGTCCAAAGCTTTGCTTGCTCAGTGGTGGACCAGGTTCCTCCATCTGCTCTTGACTGGGGCAAAAGCAGAGCCACCGACTGGTTGGGTTGATGGTGCAAAACAGGCAACACATGGTCAATATCACACCAGAGGGACTGGCTGGCTGCTGTTGATAACGCTCTGAGGTGCTGGATGGAGAGTTGAGGCAATTCTCGCTTTGTTCCAGGCTCCCCAAGTGCCCTTGAGCAAACCCGTCACGCTCGAGCATCAGCTCGCCCTGTTTCTCCTCGTTTCATCAGCCTCGTTAATCAGGAGCGGTCGCTCGTTGGCGTGGGTGTCAAAAGCCATTTGGAAATCTGAGCTTGAGCTTGTAAATTCGCAACGGGGAGGGATTTTTTTGCCCTTCCTGGGTGAGCGTGGGTGGCTCCGAAGCTGCTCCAGTTTTAGCCTCCCCGCACCACCCAGATATAAACCCGGGCATCTTGCTGCATCTGCTCCCGGGATCTTCATTGTCCGGGGAATTCCCGGGTGACCAATGACACCGGCGGCAGCGCTGGTGGCGACGGGCCATTTTCTGCGACAGCTCCAAGTGTTTGCAAAAGGCTGGTAAAGAGTCCCACGAGCTCCTGGCAGATCTGCTTAGCTTTTGAAACCGGTCGGCCCCCGGCTGGGTGTGAGAGTAAAATGAAAGGATGCGAGATAAACCCACTTGTGCGCGAGCGAGCGAGCGAGCCGCTGCCCGAGGCAGCGCCGCATCAGAGGTCGTCATTCTGAAACCGTGCATGGAAACTGCCTCGAGAAGAAAGCTCGAGAGCAGAGCTCGGGCTCCTCGCCACACGCGGTGCAGACCACACGAAAGAGCTGCTCTGCCTTGGGGGCCGTCACATGCGCCGGGGCAAACGAGAGACGGAAACCTAAAGGGCAGCAGGAGGCTCTGACCGGGCAGATGAGCACCGACAACAAAGGTACCCGCGGCCTCTCCGGGCTCCGCTCCTCCAACCCATCTTTTGTGTCTCGATGTGTCTTTGGGTGCTCTTCGTCCTCTGCTCTTTGTTAAACACCTCTGGAGTGTTGCTGCGATTGCCACCGTGGGTGGTTTTGGGCATCTCCTGGCCTGAGTGGCTTGGGAGGATGAGGAGAGGTTGGAGGTGGAAGGGGAGTGAACGGTGAGGTCTGGAGAAGCAGAGGCTCCAATCGGTTGTTAAAGGTCCTGTTTGCATCTTGTCTGCCACCGAGCGAGCTGCCAACCTGCTCGAGAGCCCGCGCTGCGCTCCGCAGGAAATACCGTCGGTGTCTGCTCTGCTCGTAGCTTTTCACAAGGGCTTGTGGTGATGGGACGAGGGGTGATGGCTTCAAACCGGCAGAGAGGAGATTTAGGTTAGAAACTAGGAAGAAGTTCGTGACTGTGAAGGCAGTGAGACACTGGCACGGCTCATCCAGGGAAGTTATGGATGGAACACACCACTGGATGTGTTCAAGACCAGGTTGGACGGGGGGTTGAGCTGTGGATGGTTTTGGTGGATGTGAGCTGACCCGGGACTCTAGCTCGGTGGTGTTAACCCACGATGATACGTGTGCATCATTGGCTTATGTTACATGAACAACTTCTCTATCCGCCAAGTGTTCACCTTGCAGAGCCCTGGCCTGGACCAAGTGCCTGGAGTCAGGACATGAGGAGCATCTCTCCACTCTCTTCATTCCAAGACGAGTATCAGAGCTCTTCTCTTGCCACCTCTGGTCCTTCCTTGCTCTCCTTCTGTGAATAGTTTGGGAGGTTGCATCAAGATAGAGATGTGCAGGTCATGGCACCACAGTTAGGAGGAAGGAAGCGCTGATGGAAGAACTTGTTGCTAGGGCTGTGATGGTTTTGGATAAATTATTCTTGGTGCTTAGAAGAAGCCTCGTGGTGACCCCAGCTCCTTTGGCAGAGCCAAACCCTTTCGCGATGGTGGAGAACCAACCATGTCTCATTATTAGGAGATTCAAGGAACCTTTTATTTTAACCAAACCAGGATGATTTCCATCCAGTTGCATGGCCATGAGGCTGGTGAGGCTCCAAGTGTTAAAAGGAAACCTTTGAAATTGCTGAGCGCTGCGTTTGAAGCTCATGTGATGGCAGCAGCCGTGTTATGGGGACCACAACGCGCTGAAACATCGCACAGTGCGACCTCAATGACCTTGAGTCAAAGCTGAAGAGGCCACCAAGGGCTTGAGGTGCAGGCAGCAGTGGTGGAAGGGTGAGCTCGTTGCACAGGGCTGCAGCCCAGGAGCTGCTTCCAAGGCAAGGAGCTCCAAGCTGGGCTGAGACCTCGTGGTTTTGTCCCCATAAGGGAAGGTGGCCCTTGAACAGGCTGGTGGGAACCATGAGGAGCTTTTGGGGCAATCAATCCTGGATCAAGCGCTTCTCTTCACATTCTTTGCCAGGACCCATGAGCTCTGGATGTCTTGGCATCAGTACATGTGTCTGTGCCCACTTGGTGGCACTGTGTCCACCTCGGGTCCTGCAGGTGAAGAGCCTGACCTGCTTGTGGAAGAGGCTTTCAGAGCCTCAGATTAGGTTATGCCACTGAGAGTGACCTGGTGGCAAGTCTAGTGGTGACGTTACGGGGACCTGCATCACAGGACCATGCCGTGATGATGTTCTGGGGACCTGCAGTGCAGGACCATGCTGTGATGATGCTCTGGAGATCTGCAGTGCAGGACCATGCTGTGGTGATGCTCTGGGGATCTGCAGTGCAGGATCATGCTGTGATGATGCTCTGGAGACCTGCAGTGCAGGACCATGCTGTGGTGATGCTCTGGAGACCTGCAGTGCAGGATCATGCTGTGATGATTCTCTGGAGACCTGCAGTGCAGGATCATGCTGTGATGATTCTCTGGAGACCTGCAGTGCAGGACCATGCTGTGGTGATGCTCTGGGGACCTGTGCTCCATGGCTGCAGCCAGGCTCTTCACCATGGTCCATGCAGGAGCCATGAGCATGAATTGAACTAAGAGAGGTTCTGGCCGGATACGAGGAGGAACTTTCCCCTGTGAGCATTGGAATAGGTTGTTCAGGGTCCATCCTTGAGCCTTTCAAGACCAACCTTGAGATGTCATCACCTGAGCATCGCTTTAAAGCCGACGGAGGGGAAGAGCTTTTCTAGGGCATGAGTCATCTGGGCTGTTTTGGAGATGAACCGTTCCTGCTCCGCTCAGGGATTTCACGGGTGGTTTTTCACTTGTGTGACTGAGACGGTGCCCATGGAAAGTTGTCCTCCTAGGTCAGTTGGGTCATGTTTTCTACCGGCCAGCTGCAAGCTGCAGATCAACAGCTCCTTTCTCTGTCTTGATGAGAAAACTACAACTGCCCGGCCCAGGTTCAGAAGGTGCCGTTTCTCTTTTAGCAGCCGCTGCCAAGCTGAAGTGAACTTGGGTGCTTCCTGTGCTCAGGAGGGCTCTGAAGAGCTTTAAGATGAGGTGCAACTGAGTTTGGTTTCTTTGTGGTGCCCTGGGAGTCAAAAATCTGCTTCATACGCTGGAAAAGTTTGGCAAGGAAAAGCCACCTGTGGGTCACCCAAACCCCCTCTCTGCTGGGAAATCCTCTGGCTTCCTTTTGCAGGGGGCATGGGGGCATCAGGACCCACAGTGGTGGCACCTCAAACCCTTCCCAGCTTCTTTAACCCCCGAACAGACCCGTGCTCTAACCTTTAGAGCACAGGATTCTCGGAAGCTCCCCAAACCCACCCTGAGGGTAGAAGAAGAGCCAGATTTTTGCCAGAGGTGCTGGACAGGCTGAGCACGGGGACCCTGAGCGGACTCTAGACTGGTGGCCAAGGAGGGTCCTCTGATGCCGACGTGCCAGAGGCTTTTGTTCCTCCTCCTGCGTTGAGGAAAACACAGTTTCGCCGGCTATTATTTCTTTATCTGGATACAAACCCTCTGGGCATTTTCAAGGGAAATAAACAACTTCCAGTCCCTCAGGTGCTGACATTTGCAAACCGCCACGCAAGGAGACGGCCCCTTCCAGTGAAATTCTTCCTCCTGAACTTCTCTGATGAAAAAGGTTAAGGAGAGCAGGTAGCGGTGGGTGTATAAATACGAAGGGCTTTCGTCTGAGTTGTTTTGAAGGCTGGATTAAAAAGGCAGAGCTTCGTAGAAACCCCTGGGTCAGTCGGGCTGTGCCTTTCTTCATGGAGAACATGCAGTGAAGGACCCACCAGATCATCTCTGAGCTCCCCAATCCCATCGGAGAGGCTTGAAACTGGAGATTTGGGACCCGGCTCGAAGGGAGACGACGAAGGCCCCGAGTTATTGCATTTGCTGCCGGAGTCGGGAGAGGGCGCGAGGCCACGGTTGGGCTTCGCTCCAGAAACATTTAGTCAACTCGAAGGTTGTTTCGAAAGCTAAATTCAGAGCCGCTCCGGCTCCTTCCCCAGCCCATTGTTGTGGTTTTACAATCACATTTTCCTGTTTTTCAAACAAATGTTTTTCTCTCCCCTGGGGCCGCGCGAAAGCCCCGCGGGGGAAGGGCCTGTGGACCTGGAGCTAAAACTCATCCAGAGCAAAACCCACCTGAACCGAACCCACCCGATGCAAACCCACCCACCAGCATCACCCCTTCCCTCCGACGGCCGCTGAACACAGCGCGGCACCAAAAGCAGCCGGAGGGTGAAGCAGGCAGGCAGAAGTCTGATTATTTGATGATGGTTTCTTTTTTGAATCAGGTTTTTGGTCGTAAGTCGACGGTTCCTCTTCGCGGGGCGGTGGTTTCACGCTCGGCAGTGGGATGGTGGAGGTCTTTTTGTAGGGTTTATTCAAGGAGTGTCGATTTAACCCAAACTTCTGGGCTGCCAAGCAAACGTCAGGGCTCCGTTCAAAGCGCGGCCTCGTGGCAGTTAAATACGAATCGTTTTTACAGTTGCTGAAGGAAAGCCACGAAGTTGAAACGCTGAGGAGTTGCTGCTTCGGCTGTGTCTGGCGTTTCCACGCAGGACGCAACCAGGGCCAAAACTCTAGTGGGAGTGGGCTAACGCTTGCCCAGCATGGCCAGGACCTGCTCTGGCCCCTCTTCCTTCACTTTTACAGCTGAGATATCAAACCCAAACCCTTCGGTATCCATCACGCATCCCAAGAACCCAAGGGGTCGCCCACCACTCGGTAAATGGGTACCCTGAGCCCTGCTTGGTGCCTCCAGCCCATCCCAACCTGGCCCAGCCCAACCCAGCGTTGCCCAACGCAGGGTGCGAGTTGCTGCTCTCAAATCGTAAGTCAGCAAATAAAAAGGCATCGAGGACTCTTGTACCCGAGTCAGCAACTCGCCCACCTGCAGCCTTTTGGTCAGGTTACAGAGCCATGGGGACGCAGGGAGTCCTGGGGGTGGGAGGGAATTCTGGCTGCTTCATCCCTAATTTCACCAGGTTCTTCCTTGTGATCAGCAGGATCCCAACGCTCGAACGCAGCCCTCGCGACGGGCTGCAAACCCGTGGTGGAGATAGCTGGCAGCTTTCTGTTCCCAGGGCTCTGGTTGGGACATCCCAGTGCCAGGAGAAAGCTGGCGGCAGTCCAGGTTCCCAGAAACCCGGGGCGGACCACGTCAGAGGACGCTTTCCTCCGGGGAACGTTGCTCCCATCTGATCGAAACCACCGTCACTCCTCACCTGCCGCTGCCACCTCCTCCTCCGGGGCCTCTCGCTCTTCCAGGCGCTCCCGCTCGCAGCGGGGCAGGAGAGCTGCAGGCAGCAGGCGTGGGAAGGAGAGCGTGGAGGTGCTGAGCTTGGGCGGGCACCAAGGGGTGGCTGGAGGTTTCTGAGATGACCGTGGATGAGGGATGGAGGCTGGGAGAGCTGCTGAGAATGGGGCTGCTGGTGCTCCCCCGTGTATGGGTCTTCCTCGGGGTCCTGCCGTGGTGGAGCCAGGAGGGCACCTCCAACCCTGGAGATGTTCCCAGCCTTATCCTGGTGCTCTCCAGCTCTACTTTGCTGCATGGTTGGGGAGCGCAGTGCGGTGGGTGGGAGCTCAAAAAGCACATCCAGACTCTCAGCAAAGGCTTCCCACCACCCCTACCCACCCTTCTTCCCCTTCCTAGGTGGAACACGACCTTTTCCTTGCTCTCCCACTCTGAGCATCACCAGGGACACTGTGGAAAGGTTCCCCACTTGCTTCTCACCAGCTGCTGGGGGGCTCGGACCAGCCCGGGCAGCTCTGAGCGTCTCTTGTCTCCTTCACCAGCGTTCCGAGGGTTGCACAATGTGTGGGGGTGAAGCTCATTTCATCTCGGCTGATCAAAATAGCACGTTTCTTTCACAACCGGCAGCGGGTGGTGCACATGTCCCCCCTGCCTGGCCGCAGCAGAGCCCCAGCTTTGCTGGCAATGGTCTGGAAGGGAGGAGAGACTCGAGAAAGGGGAAGCGGCGCCTTGCTTTCCAGGCTAAAAATACCGGCCGCGCTTCCAAAATAAGCTCGGTTGAATGATCTCGGTTGACCCCGCACTCCGAGGCTGCCGGCTGCTTCAATTCCCCCAGAACTTCAGGCTGAGCTTTGGCCACCTGGCTGGTGGAAGGTCTCAGGGGGATCTTCTTGCTGTTAGAGGTGGTTTTGCTCTTTTCGTGCAGGTCATTTTGGGATGAGGTTGAAGCCAGGATGCTGCTGGTGGTGCTGGTGGAAGGTTTTGGTTGGGATCTTCTTGCTGTTGGAGGTGGTTTTGCCCTTAGAGTGCAGGTCATTTTGGAATGGGGCTGAAGCCAGGTGGTGATTTCTCAAAATCTCCACGTGAAAAAAGTCACGGATTGCAAAGGCGAACATAAAACCCAGCAAAACTCTGGTTTTCCAGCCCATCTCAAACCTGACCTTTTATTTCAGCCGGTTATTTTCTAAGAGAAAACCACCAGGTTCCTCCAGGACACCCCGAGGTAGATTCCCATGGGTTATACGGGAGCGGAGAGGGAAGGGGCTGGCTGAGGAGAGGCTGATCCTGAAGAAAAGTGAAATGAAAAGGAAAGAGAAAGCCCCCAAGGTGAGATGCACCACAAGCAGCTGCTGTTGGAGCCTCCCAGCTTCAGAGGGCACCGAAAATAACCGCTCAGTAACTGAGGCCACCAGCCGTGTGCCAGCACCGGGTGGAACTTCCCAGTTCTGTACCAGTAGCGTAAGAGCGAGCAAAATAGCTCAGCGAAAACACCGTCACTGCTGCCCACCCGTCTTCTGGGGTTTATCTCGCTGCATCTGCAGCCTCTGGAGATCCAGGCTGAGCTGCAGCTGAGTGGTGACACCTCCAGGTCTTTTCATCTCAGGGATGAGGCAGAGCTTTGCTCGGCAGCTTGAGTGGTTTCTGCTTGGGAAAAGAGAAGTGTAATTCCGTGGTCAGAGAATCCCCCGCGCTTTGGATTTCCTGGAAATGCAGCTGTCCCCTTGCCGAAGAGCTGTGGCCAAAGCTCCACTGGCAGAGGTTGTTCACCCCGTGGTCAGCAAGGAAAGCTCAGGTGGTATCACCCAGCTTTTTGAAGCCCCTGAGCACCACCTCCTTGGTTCAGTTTCTTTCTTGGAGCTGTTAGGTCCGCACCGCTCTCCTGCCCTCACCCCAACGTGTCCAGCGGGAGCAGGAACTGCTGGGGGTGGTCATGGTCTAGAGCAAGGGGGCTACAAGAAGTGAGGGGAGCTGCTTTGGTTTAGAGTGGGGAAGAGGAGATGAAGGAGAGGTCCAAGCAGAGCCTACCACAACCTGAGGGCAAGTACAAGGTGGCACAGTCAGCTTATTCCCGGTGGAAAGGCACCTGGGACAGCTTGTGGTTGGCTGGTAGAGGCTGGACAAGCGGAGATGTTTCTCTTGGGATGGGCATGCAGAGAGGTGGAAGGTCTCCACCCTTGGAGATATCTAACCTGGGCAAAGCAAAGCTACGACCACCCTGCTGTGGTGATGGGGAGGGTGGTCTGGGCTGGAGCCTCCAGAGGTCCCTTCCCACCAGCGCTTTGACCCCTCAGCCTGTCTCGGGGTGGCTGGAGGATGCCAGAAAACGTCACCCAGTCCCAGTGGGATGTAGAGGCCGTCAAGCTTCACAGCTCCTTCTTGCTTCACATCCCACGTCTTTCTGGAGCTGCCTGGATTTTTACCAGCCGGATGCATCAAATCCAAACGATGGGGCCACTTGAAAGGACTCGTCGTTGGTGACTGAGTCCCAAGGAAACGAGCAGGAAACGGCACCAACCTGCCAAAGAAAGTCCTGGGGTTTCGGCTGTGTGTCCTCTGAGTTGCTGGATTTCAGATTTTCTGAGGAAATCTGCGGTGGAAGAGGCTTTTCCAAAATTTAAGTGGCTAAGCCTGGGCTCAGGGTCCAGCTGCAGGAGATTTTAAACATGGAATTCCCATATTTTTCTCCTCTTTGAGTGCATCTGTGAATCGTACCGGCCTCTCTCAAGCAAAGGGCAGTGCCTGGCCCCGCACTGGCAGGTTTGGGAAGCAAGAGAAAAAAGCTGCAGTAACGGCAGAGCTGCTGCCGAAGGGCTCTTGCTGCAAGAGCCGAGTTTCTCAAGTTCCTGTGTGGAACCAACCAGCCCCTCACAGTTTCTCTAGCTGGGATTTAGAAGCTTCTCCGTGGCTCTCCCTGATCTCAGGTGCGTTTCCAGCCCAGCCGTGCTCTGGGACCAGCCAAAGGGCTCTGTGCACCCACACTGGGCAGTGGAGGACACCTCAAGCAGCCACGTTTTGGCTCAAGGTGGTGAATCCTGGTTCTGTCCAGAAATCCAGAGCCCCAGGGTGGTCCTGGGTGCAGGATCTCTGACCTGGTCTTACGTGTTTGAACCCCCAGGTTGGCCCTGTTTGAACTCAGGTTGCTTGTAGGTGCTTGAACACCAGGTTGGTCCTGGATGCAGGATCCCCAGGTTGGTCTTAAGTGCTTGAACCCTAAGGCTGGTTCTAAGTGTTGGATCTCTGAGGCTGGTCCAGAACCCCCAGGTTGATTTCAGGTGCAGGACCCACAGGCTGGTCCTGGATGCAGGATCCCCAGCTTGGTCTTAAGTGCTTGAACCCTGAAGTTGGTCCTAAGTGTATGNAGTCGCTCCGCGGAGCCTCCGCGGCCCAGCGCGGCCTGGCCCGGCCCGGCCTGGCTCGGCCCGGCCCGGCCTGGTCCCACCGGGGGCCGCTCCCCGAACCCGGCCTCGCCTTTGTCCCTGCTGCTGCTGCCTCCCAAGGTAAGGACCGGGGATGTTTCCAGCTTGGCCGGGCATCCCTTTGCCACCCCCGGGGTTGGGAGGGAAGAGGATTCCCCTCAGCCAAAAGCCCGTCCCCATGGAGGAGAGGCCTCCCCCGGGCCCCCCATCCCCAGGAGGGAGGCGAGAAGCCTCCAAAACCCCGTCCCCAGGATTGGGGGTGCCTCCCCAAAGGCCTGGGGATCCCCTCAAACCCCCCCAAGGGTCTGGGGATCCCTTCAAGCCCCCACAGCTATAGGGTGCCTCTCCCCTTTGCTCGCCCCCATTCCCAGGCCTTGCTCCCCAAAACCCCCGTGGGGCTGGGAGGTTACTGGGAAGGCTCCTGGGAAGCCCAGCCCTGCACTGGGATCCACGAGCTGGTCTGGATTTGGGGTGGGGGTGTCCTAAATTGGGGTGTCGGAACCCTGCGGTGCCAGCTTTGAGGTCCCCAGCCTCCAGTTGGAGCTCAGGGGGTTCACGTTGGTGTTGGTGGAGAGTTGCTGGTGGTGCTGGAGAGCCTGGAGCGTGGGGAAGCATCAGGTGATGGTGGCTTGGAAAGCAGCTGATCCATGCCGGGAGGAGACACAATGTCCCACGAGAACGTGCCTGGCCAGGGGTGGAAAGCCCGGACGAGCTTCCAGAGCCGAGGGAGACGCTTCAGGCTCGTGAGTCCTCGACTCATCGGGTCGAGCGAGGTCCGCGGACCCGTGGCCGCCTTCGAGAACGGGTGTTTAGATCAGGTAAAGCCAGCTTGTTGTTCGCTGGAGTGTTTTTAGGGGATTGTAGAAAGGTTTGGCTTGGAGGGGACCTTTTCGTGCTTTTATTCTGTTGCTGAAGGCCAGCCAGCGCTTGCAGGGAGTGAGGTTTTAAGGGCAGAGGAGCTTTGCTAGGTCGCATCCCTCTTGGATATATTTCTTGAAACAGCATCTCTGATAGTCTCTGAACACCTTGTGGAGAAAGGATGTGAGCGGCTGCTCTGGGAAAAGAGCCGTCGATACCCTGAATAGCCCGGATCCGTCTGGAGACAGAGGATATGAGCCAACGCAGCCCACAGATCTGCGAGCCGTCCAAGATTTGCCCTTTGCTGGCAATCCCCAGGCTCCCCCAGAGCAGATCTGCCCACACCTTTTTCCATGGTAAAGGTATTTATCCAGGGTTTGGATGCGTTCCGAGGCTCTGCTGAGTAATGGGATGTCGGGAGGCTCCTGCAGAGGCGGCGGCGCTGAGGTGTTCTGGCCTTGGCTCGGTGGTGAGTGTGCGGGAGAGACAAGGTGTCACTCCTGGGAGGGGAAGAACATGGCCTGAGGATTTGGACGGTGCTGGAGCTTTTGCCCAGCTGGACGATCCATAACCACTCTCTGCCCTGTGCTGCTTCCAGCAGCGAGCTGCAGGAGGATGGGGAGGGCGGGGGCCCCACTCTCCGAGGGTCCGGATGCGATGCCTCTCACCAGATGTTTGCAGAGGATTCCAGCCTGGAAATCACAGGAGATCGCCGGCGCTTCCTGGTTGATCGGAGGATTTCAAGCACTTCCTACTCGATGTGAGCAGGAAGTGGGAGCGTGAAAATGGCAGCAAAAATGCTCGCGGTGAGGCTGGGAGCTC
>WEIS01017437.1:23404-65463 GCA_013389965.1 Todus mexicanus
TTTCTCAAGTTCCTGTGTGGAACCAACCAGCCCCTCACAGTTTCTCTAGCTGGGATTTAGAAGCTTCTCTGTGGCTCTCCCTGATCTCAGGTGCATTTCCAGCCCAGCCGTGCTCTGGGACCAGCCAAAGGGCTCTGTGCACCCACACTGGGCAGTGGAGGACACCTCAAGCAGCCACGTTTTGGCTCAAGGTGGTGAATCCTGGTTCTGTCCAGAAATCCAGAGCCCCAGGGTGGTCCTGGGTGCAGGATCTCTGACCTGGTCTTACGTGTTTGAACCCCCAGGTTGGCCCTGTTTGAACTCAGGTTGCTTGTAGGTGCTTGAACACCAGGTTGGTCCTGGATGCAGGATCCCCAGGTTGGTCTTAAGTGCTTGAACCCTAAGGCTGGTTCTAAGTGTTGGATCTCTGAGGCTGGTCCAGAACCCCCAGGTTGATTTCAGGTGCAGGACCCACAGGCTGGTCCTGGATGCAGGATCCCCAGCTTGGTCTTAAGTGCTTGAATCCTGAAGTTGGTCCTAAGTGTATGAACCCCCAGGCGGGCCCTAGGTCCAGAACCCCCAGGTTGGTCCTGGATGCAGGATCCCTAGGTTGATTTCAGGTGCAGGATCCCCAGATTGATTTCAGGCACAGGATCTCGGGTTGGTCCTGGGTCCAGAACCCCCAGGCTGGTTTCAGCTGCAGGATCCCCGACTGATCTCAGGGACAGGACCCTCAGGATAGTCCCGGGTCCAGGCTCCCCAGGCTGGTTCCAGCTGCAGGATCCCCACCTCGATCCTCACTGTTACACCTCCCAGATCCCTCCAAGCCCTTGTGTCCCCCCAACCTCTCCGAACTATCCAGCCCCAGGCCAACTCCGGCCGCACCCCGAATTCCTCCTCCCCTCTTCCTAACTCCCCTAAGCCCAGTTTTATCCCGGTTTTATCCCAGCTCCGGGGTTGTTGGGGGGNCCCCAAAACCCCCGTGGGGCTGGGAGGTTACTGGGAAGGCTCCTGGGAAGCCCAGCCCTGCACTGGGATCCACGAGCTGGTCTGGATTTGGGGTGGGGGTGTCCTAAATTGGGGTGTCGGAACCCTGCGGTGCCAGCTTTGAGGTCCCCAGCCTCCGGTTGGAGCTCAGGGGGTTCACGTTGGTGTCGGTGGAGAGTTGCTGGTGGTGCTGGAGAGCCTGGAGCGTGGGGAAGCATCAGGTGATGGTGGCTTGGAAAGCAGCTGATCCACTCCGGGAGGAGACACAATGTCCCACGAGAACGTGCCTGGCCAGGGGTGGAAAGCCCGGACGAGCTGCCAGAGCCGAGGGAGACGCTTCAGGCTCGTGAGTCCTCGACTCATCGGGTCGAGCGAGGTCCGCGGACCTGTGGCCGCCTTCGAGAACGGGTGTTTAGATCAGGTAAAGCCAGCTTGTTGTTCGCTGGAGTGTTTTTAGGGGATTGTAGAAAGGTTTGGCTTGGAGGGGACCTTTTCGTGCTTTTATTCTGTTGCTGAAGGCCAGCCAGCGCTTGCAGGGAGTGAGGTTTTAAGGGCAGAGGAGCTTTGCTAGGTCGCATCCCTCTTGGATATATTTCTTGAAACAGCATCTCTGATAGTCTCTGAACACCTTGTGGAGAAAGGATGTGAGCGGCTGCTCTGGGAAAAGAGCCCTCGATACCCTGAATAGCCCGGATCCGTCTGGAGACAGAGGATATGAGCCAACGCAGCCCACAGATCTGCGAGCCGTCCAAGATTTGCCCTTTGCTGGCAATCCCCAGGCTCCCCCAGAGCAGATCTGCCCACACCTTTTTCCATGGTAAAGGTATTTATCCAGGGTTTGGATGCGTTCCGAGGCTCTGCTGAGTAATGGGATGTCGGGAGGCTCCTGCAGAGGCGGCGGCGCTGAGGTGTTCTGGCCTTGGCTCGGTGGTGAGTGTGCGGGAGAGACAAGGTGTCACTCTTGGGAGGGGAAGAACATGGCCTGAGGATTTGGACGGTGCTGGAGCTTTTGCCCAGCTGGACGATCCATAACCACTCTCTGCCCTGTGCTGCTTCCAGCAGCGAGCTGCAGGAGGATGGGGAGGGCGGGGGCCCCACTCTCCGAGGGTCCGGATGCGATGCCTCTCACCAGATGTTTGCAGAGGATTCCAGCCTGGAAATCACAGGAGATCGCCGGCGCTTCCTGGTTGATCGGAGGATTTCAAGCACTTCCTACTCGGCTGCCCGATGTGAGCAGGAAGTGGGAGCGTGAAAATGGCAGCAAAAATGCTCGCGGTGAGGCTGGGAGCTCTGCCGGTGTAAGCGCGCGAAGTGGTGGGGAGCTTAGACCCGTCCTCAGCAGGGTCCTCAACCTTTTGGATGTGTCTTTTGGGAAGGGACAAGTCGCGGCATTCAGGCTGAGCCGTACAAGCGTGCGTGTCTTGTTCTGGGGGACGGAGGTGAGCATGGACGGGTGCACCTGAGGGTGTCTTCTCCTGCGGTTTGTTAATCAGCTTCGCTAGATCCTGCTGGGGTCAGACAGGAACGCCCCTGGGGCAGGGAGAGGTGCTGGGTTGGTCCAGTGCCGTTCGGAGCTGGTAGAGACGTTTCAAAGCGATAAACTTCGTGTCCTCATGAGCTGGTGGGTCTGGGTTGGGTGATGCCAGTGGCAGAGGTGGGGAGCTCAGCCCTGCGGTGGCCGGAGCCCACGTATCACCACTCTGGGTCAGGTCTCTGGGCTCACACTGCACTGGGCAGCGGGCTGAAGACCCGGTTTTTATCTGGTATTTGAACCAGAGGCTTTGAGGGAGGTGATTCTGTGGGTATAAGTGGCCGTGCCGATGGCTTTGGGGTATGTGGCTGAAGCCAAACAGTTCTTCCCACCATGGGGCACTGGGGCAGGAGCAGCTCCTGGGAGGCTGGAAGCCGCTGCTGCAGAACCTGAACCTTTCAGAAACCGCTGGAAGTAAAAATGAGGTTTGAAAGTGTCAGCAATAAGGAGACGTGGTGTGTTTGGAGTCTTTGTAGCTCCGATTTTCAGGCTTCTTCCTGCTCAAATAGCGGGATGTGATTTTAAGAGAGTCCGTGAGATCCTGCAATCATCTCTTTAACAGCTGGGACCTCGGGGAGGGGGAGAACCAAACCAGCGTGTTGGCAGCGCTCCGAAATGAGGCAGCTCCTTCTGCCCACTGCTCGACTTTCTCGCAGGAGGTGTGTGCGAGTCTCCGCTTCGACCTCTGCTTCAAACACCAAGACCTTAGGTTTTGATTTATTACCTTTTGATCTCCATCCAGCCCCGTCGCTGCTCCCTGGGCCAGCTCAGGAGGGGTCGGTGAGTCAGTGCCGCGAGCTGCCGAGTCCTGCTCGGTGTCTGTATCTCATTACCTCGTCGTTCCCGACGGCAGGAATGTCTCCGTC
Organism: Todus mexicanus; assembly: GCA_013389965.1. Taxonomy (NCBI): domain Eukaryota; kingdom Metazoa; phylum Chordata; class Aves; order Coraciiformes; family Todidae; genus Todus; species Todus mexicanus. Next base: position 26,768 of record WEIS01017437.1, read on the forward strand.
CCCGCATCGGGCTTTGCTGGCTTCCTCTTAGCAGTTTCTCTGCTGACTTTGGTGTCGTTGGTAAAATGAGGGAGGTGACAAACGTCTGGAGAAGCGTGGCCTGGCCTCGTAGGGTTTGAACGGGCCGGTTGCAGCTGGGTGGGCTCAGGTCAGGCCTCTGTGACCAAGGCTTTGAGAAGCCCGCGGGAATCAACTCCCGCCCAGCGTGGTCGCTCTCATCTCGCACTCCTACCACCCTAAAAATACAGCAGGACCCCTGTCTCTTGCTGCCTCGCTGGGTGCCTGCTACGTTTTCCTGCCTTTATTGGTGCCTTAACATCCATGGTTTGTTTCTGATCACCCCTCCCGCACCTCTTGGGACATCCAGGAGCTGCTCATCTGAATCTGGCCCTTCCTCGAAGGGCAGGGCTGGGCCTGGAGCTGGAAGTTGAGCAGAGCGGTGCTGTCCTGTGGCGTTGTTTTCCTCCTCCTCCTTGGAGAGCTCTGTCTTCCCTTGAAATCATCTTCCCGAGACAGCAGCGGCTGCGGACGCTGAATGAGCGTGTGCTGAGTTTAAGCAGCTCTGAAGCTGCTCTGGACTCGGCCGCTTGGGTTTTGAGTTTAGCCAGAGCAAACGAAGCTGGATTCTTGGGTGGCATCGTCCTGGTCGTCAAACTATAAATAGCCAACGGAGCTTGTTGAGCTGAGTTTGGAGATTTCCCAGACTCACCTCGGGGGAGGAACTGGTGCCAAGGAACATCAGCCCTTGGCAGAGCGGGGCCGCCGGCAGCCGAACGCTCAGCGTGATGCAGAAGGACCCGTCAGCGAGTCGATGAGGTGGCAGAGCTGGTGCGAGCACCGGGCGTCTGTGTCACCAGGGTCGTGGTTGGGCAATAGCTGAGGGTGCTGAGCCTTGAGTCAGTGCCACGCGGTCACCCCAGGAGGCCTTCAACGGGGAGGAGATGTCCTAAAGAAGATCTCCTGGGAGATCCTCACCCCGAGGAGAGGCTGGAGCGAGACGGAGGATCTCAGTTATGCTTCAACACCTCAGCACATCCACCATGTGTGTCTGTTCATCTTCCCTCACCCTAGAAGTTTAGTCCTTCCATGTTCAAGGCTGAGCGTGGTGGATGACGCACCTTTTATTGTCCGTGCAAGAGTTACGGGACCGTAGATTCACTACGATTGGGAGAGACCTTTAAGATCATCACATTCAACCGTTAACCCACCACTAAACCACGTCCCTCGGCACCACAGCTCCACGGGCTCCCCCGGTGCTGCGGGGAGGAGTCGGGATGTTCTTGAGCCTTCGCGGAAGGAGAATCTCTTACGCAAGGGAGAGGAGGGGGGAAAATAGCGTTGATGCTGAGGCTGCTCTTTCAAAAGCCGCTCCTTGCGTAAGAGCCAAGCCTTGGGCAGCACCGAAAATGTGGAGAACGTCACTTCCTGACCGGCTGAGGATCGAGGATCGCACTCTCAATCTCCTCTTTTATGCTGATCCTCAGCTTCAAGACTTATGTAAATTCTCCAGGTTTGCTCCGGGCTTGGAGCCCTTACAGAGGACGTGTTTCTTGTTCGTAGCCTGGGGGTGCAACTACCGAGTGCAAATAGTCTCTTCTTTTCCTGCCGTCGACTCTTTCCTTCATCTGGTTGCCTTCAGCAACACTTAAGAGGCTCAGGAAAGCTCCTGCTCTCTGGTCTTGTCTTCTGGTGGCCGTAGGGTGGGAATATTCATGGTGGAGAGGCTGCCTCTGAGGTTTGAGCATGTCCCTGCTCCCTCCCTCTTTGAGAGTCCTTCCTGCCATCCTTGTGGGCTCACCCTTGCTCCTCAGGCCTCTCTGCCCTTGTCCAGGAGGACGAGGGTGGTTCCAGCTATCCCAGGGGTGTTGAGGACAGAGGGTTGACCATTTCTGCAGGCACTAAGAGCCTCTGGATGCAGGAAACTCTGGGGCTCATCTCCTGGCTTCTGCTGAGCTCAGGATCATACCTACCTCCTGCTTTTCCTTCTTCCAGGACTCCGCCAACCCCTCGCTGCAGCAGTTGAAGGGCTCTCCAGTTGAGGGTGTTGTTGGTACTGGTGGGCACATTTGCACTGTGATCCATCTACCTTGAAATTTGCTTCCAGTGAGACCAAGCCCAAGGGTGGACACGGTTCTCCTGGACTTGGGGGGCACATCAAGAGCTTGAGGAGACCCTTGGATGCTCCTTGTCTACCTGTGGCCAACCCCCTTCGTGGCCTTGCTGCTCCTCCTTGTCCTTGGTGGCATTTCTGTCGCCGCAGCTGGAGGTGGCAGCGCCCCAGCAGAGGGGTTCTGTCCCAGCAGAGGGGTTCCTTGCGCTGGAGGACGGTCCCTGCCACCGTGCCAGGATGGGCGGATGGTTTTTGGCCGGCTCCCCGCAGCCGCGGGGCCGTCACCTGCTGGCACGGGGCAGGCGGAGGGGCCGCGATAATTGAACTGCAGCGTTCAGCAGATCTGCGGCTCGGGATCTTTTATTCGGAGGGCTCAGCCGCTTTGAAACCACGGTTTAGCGCGGCCTTTTTGACAGAGGCCTTAATAAGCAGTTGCTGTCTGGGTGCCGACGGAGCTGCCGCGTCCCTTCGGGTGCCCCGGGTGAGATTCGGAGGATTTTATACCAGCCTAAGCTGGTGGGTTCAGGGAATCCAATTCTTCAGCGCTATAGACTCTGTCGATCGCTGCTCCCGACTTACTCCTGCCCAGAAACCAGTAGAAAAATACGTTTCTTGGTTAGCTGGCAGAAGATGCTGGCGTCCCGAGTGTCCCAATCCACGTGATGATGAGGTGGGTTCATGCTGGGAACTGCTGCAGGGACCGGTTTCAGGTGGTGCCTTTGATTTCCAGAACCTGGAGCTTGTCTGTTTGTTTTCCCAGTATCTAAGGGTGGAAATCAAACACGCTCCGAGTGTTGCCAGTTACATTTCCCGACGTTAATCTTCCTGTTGGTTGCTAACCGAGACCAGATCTTTCCTAAACACATCTGGTGACTGGGCACCACCGCAACCCTTCCTCCTGAGGCTGAAGGGGCTGCTCAAGGTCCGAAAAGATGCGGTTTGGGTTTTGGGGGAGCTCTGGCTGGTTATTTTGGTTTCATTGGCTCTCTCTGAGGCTCAGCTTGGCCACAAGCGCTTGGTCACAGCAGGATCTGGCAGCCCCGGCACCACGAAGGCGCTGGACCAGGCTGGACCTGTGGCAACACGATCTGCTCGACGTGGGCAGCACTGGAGGAGGTTTCTTGGGGTTTTACTGGATCCCAAGTGGAGAAAAGCAGCGACCACGCTGGGTTAGTGCCCGTTCTGCTCTGGCTGTGAAGTTGTTGGTGGGCTCAGCTGGTGCTGGAGATGCTCAGGGCACCGTGGAGCTGGTGCTGTGCCTGGGGACAACCTGGTTGGTATCAGAGATGCTGTGGTTGGGCTTCGAGGCCTGGGCTGGGTGAGGAGGTGGCCTCGGAGGCTCGTCAACAGCGTCGCCTTTGCCTCCGAAGCTCTGCTTGGCGGCTCTACCTCCTGTAGCCAAACCTTCCTGGGTGAGGTGAGAGTTGTTGTGCAGAGCTTCCTCTTTATATCCTCTTCTGTCACGCCGGCCCAGCGCGCTCAAAATAGCTGCCAATCCCAGCGGGTTTCACTTCGAGGTCTCTATTCTTAGCCGAGCGAGCCGCCTTCCTCGCTAGTCATGAGTTCAAAGACCGTAGGGTGAAGACCAGCAGACCCTGGACCATGCAGGAGCGGTGCTGGAGCTTCACAGCACCTTGGATGGGACGGTTTGGGCAGAGCCCCCTGCTCAGCAGCCTCAGGCTGGTGCGCTCAGCCAGAGCCGCGTGGCCGTGAGCGCAGAATAAGCCCCCGGAGCCGGTACACGCTCCGGAGGAGGTCAAACAGCTCCGGAGACGGGATGACTCAGTTTCTGAGAGTCTGTGCAGTGGCCTGTTGCGTCTGACCCGTCTTCCCGGCTGCGTCTGGCTGCTGCGCCCATGGCCGGGGTCGTGCGTGGTGGGAACGAAGCAGAAGTGCCCGTGGGATGCCGAGCGGCGGCTTCCCGAGAGCGGAACTAACTGGATGTTCTCAGAGGGTTGCTCCGAGGCTGAAGATCTCTGCCGCGCTGCTGATGTTCAGCCCGTCCTGTAAGTGTCTTCCTCAGCCCTGGGGGGTTTTTTGCCTTTCCTGAGGAGTCGGGTGGGCTGGTTGAAGGTGCAACCAGGAGCATCCTTCTGTCCGGCACACGGAGAACGGTTCCCACGTCTGCGTCGGGTGGGTGCAGCCACCAGTGGGGCAGGTTAAGGGTTTGGGGGTTTTGACCCAGCTCGACGCCTTCACGGGAACCGACAGCATCAATCCCAGTTGTCCCAGCAAGCCCAGGACGGGCTCATCCATTGTCTGCTCCCCCTTTTCTGGCTGTTCTGTTTGGAACTCACCATTCCCCCACCAGCTTTGGCTCAGATCTGGTGAAGGTGCTGCTTGGACGGACACAGAGGGCCCCTTCACTAGTCCTTAGCTGTTGTCATGAGCGTGTTTGGGGAGAGATCTTGTTTTTCCAGTCTCCATTTAACTTTTCCAAGCAATCGTCGAAGGCGTTTGGTGGCTTTTGATGGATTTCCACCCAGGAACGGACCGGGTACAGCACACTGGGGGCAGGACACGTGCAGCATCCTGCCCCCGAGGGATTTATGGCGCTGGAGCCACCAGCCCATCCTGGGGCAGGGAGGAACGTGGGGGCAAAAGGTGCTGGACGGGGCTTTTGCTGCGTGCTGGGAGGTGGCTGAGGCTCTACGTGGGGTTGCTGGGGAGCGAATGTTGTGTACCCGGTCCGCATCCTGCCTCCGCTGCGGGTAACGGTCACGTGCGGACGAGGCCTTTGTCCTGCGCCCGGCTGCTTTTTTTAAAACTTATTTTTAGGTGCTCGCTGGCTTCCTCTTCCTCCTGCGCCGCAGCTGAGCTCCCTCCGCCTAACTCCCTCTTCTAGGATTGCTTCACCCACAATCAGTTCCTCCTTAAAGCCGTGGGGTGGGGTTTTTTTTTTTTCCCCTCTCGCAGGCCTTTGTCTGCGCTTGGGAGCTGGCCCAGTTTAGCATTAGCAGCTGCTGGCTCCTTCTGGGTAAGCAAGAACAAATAAAGGTTTACACCGAATGAATCATTGGAGCCTTATCTGCTTTTCCAGTTCGGGACAGCTGGACAACTTCTGGCAAGAGGCTGCCCGGAGGGTGCGGAGGCTCCTTGCCCAAAAAATTGCTCCTGCCGGTGGCTGGGGCTTAATGGGTTTGTGGTGCTGGTCCGTGTGTTGTCTCGGTGGATTCTGCTGTGCACATCTCTGAGCTTTATCCCGCGCTTGGTTAGAGAATCACAGCGTGGTGGGGTTCAAAGCACCTCTGGAGATCCTCTGGTGCCACCCCCTTGCTCCAGCAGCATCACGCAGAGCAGGTTGCTCAGGAATGTCTCCAGGTGGGTTTGGAATCTCTCCAGACAAGGAGACTCCACAACCTCTCTGGGCAGCCTGGGCCAGGCTCCGGCACCCTCAAAGTCCAGAAGTTTCTCCTGGTGTAGCCTCCTGGGTTCCAGTTTGTGCCCATCACCCCTTGTCCTGTCACTGGCCACCACTGAGCAGAGTCTGGCCCCAGCCTCTTGCTCCTCACCCTTTAGATCTCGAGAAGCCCAGCTCTGGAATCCCTCCCTTTCCTTGAAGACCTGCCCCACACCAGCTTGTCCACAGGCTCCTGTGGACATTCAGGCTGCTCTGAGCAGTTTGATCACCACCTGAAAACGCAGATGCTGGTAGGAAGGAGGGAGCCACGTCGTGAAGAAGCTCTGAAAGCCGACCACGCGTGGTCTGTGCGGCGCGGGCTGGTGGCCACCCCTTGGGCTCTCCGCTCTGGGGCCGTGGGAGCTGTGGTGGTGTGGCTCTGCTGGTTTAAGAGGCAGGAGCTGCAGATAAGTGGCCTCAGTTGGTTTAATAACAGAACTGTGGGAGAAGGGAGGGGAGCAGCAGATAAGGCCTTGGGCTCGTGCCTGAGAGGTTTTCATCTCGCCCTGAGCTGGGGAGTTGCACCAGAGCTTAATATTTTTGCTGAGATGAACGGGCTCCGTCTTTTTTTCTCCCTTCCTCCTGCTGTTCTCATCTTCTGGCGCTCCCGATGAGCCTTGGTTTACGCTCGGGGGACACCCTGCGTACCCGTAACAAAGCTCTCGCCAGCAGATCCACTGCTGCTTGGTGGTTCCAAGGACGTGCCAACGACGCACGGGGAGCCTCCTGCAGCCTGGTCCTTTTCCCAGCTCCCATCCTCTGGTTGTCAGAGCTCCTCCGAAGAAGCCGCAGCCTTAGCCACGTGGCAACGGTGGCGACAGACTCCTCGTAGCTTCTTGCAATTTCCCTTGTTTTTTGCAGAGAATATGATGAACGTGGTGCCCGGCTCTCGGCACCTTCTGACGATGCTCTTGGAGGTGTCGGTGGAGCTTCCCTCTCTTGTTCAGAACCTGCCTTCCCAGTTTGTCTCATCCCGATCACAAGGTTGTGTGTTGAGATCAAGGTGGATGTGGTGGCTCGGTAGCTTCGGTGCTGTAAAGCTCTGGGGGTGTATTTTTGGACAGAAGTCCATCCTTTCTAGTAGCCAGGCCTTGGGGCGTTAAGGTGGCTCTAGCCTTTGCTTCGCAGCAGGGACAAACCTCGCTGGTGACTCGAGAAGATGAGTTAGGGGATCAAAGCGGACCTTGGCTCCTGGGTGTGAGGGCTCTTGGCGCTTTGACTCCACTGTAGAAGGTCCACGGGCTGTCCTGGTTGCTCAGAGCTCCACTTCCAGCTCCTGCAGAGGGTCTGGAGGTGTGGAGAGGGTCGTGGGTTGTCAGCAACGTCCTCTTCTGCCATGGGGGTGACTTCCCCAGGAGCTGGGCTTGCTCTGAAGTGGTGATGGACGAGGCTCTTGGGATGCTTGGAAGGTGATTTTAGGACTAAGGTGAGGAATCGAACAAGTTCTCTTAGCAGTGGTGGCAGAATAAGGTGGTGTCACGGCAGAAGCTGTTTCTTTAGGTCCATGTGAGCTCTTTCTTGCAAACCCCTATGGATAAACTGAACCCATTTCTTCTCCAGAGCTTGGAGGCTCCTTGAGAGCTGCTGGAGAGTGGGGAGATGCAGGGCTGTGTGTCTTGGGCTAGGAAGAATAACCCTTCCTCACCTTAAATACGGAATTTTTAGGGCTTTGGAGGATGGTCAGATGGAACAACCACGCTCTGCACAGTGAGCTTGGCTGTTGGCTTTGGCTTTGTCTGGTGTGGAGGTGGCACATCAAGCTTGGTGATCAGCAGGAGGCTCTTCTGGGCTTTGGTTTCTAGCACAGGATGGGTGGATTTTATGGGAGAGACATCTTGAAAGCAGGGTAGGGAGGCAAACCTTGGTGGTGGGAACCCAAAAGTCTTCTCCTGAGATTCTGGAAGGTCTTGCTCTGAGCCTCAGGAACTGAAGAGCAGAGTCCAAAGGTGATACCAAGCACGACTTCACTTCTTCTGGTCTCCCTGCGGTGCCCAGCACAGGGCTGAGCAAACAGGGCTCATACAACCCTTGCGAGGCTGGAGCTGGAACCTGCTTTTCTAGTAGGACAGACCAGCTCCGGCCGTGCTGCCTCTTTAAATCGAGCACGCTCGGAAAGGGTTTGGCTTTTCTCACCGAGAACTCATTTTTTAGCCATTAGGTAGACGGGGCAAAAGTCGCCGCTGGATTTGCCCGAGCAGCTCGTGGCGGAGCCGCCGGAGCTTGGTCACGGTGCGGCTCCTGCTTCTCATGCGGCGAATCCATCCCTGGCCCTGCGCCGGCTGCGGTGGGTGGGTGCAGGTGCTGAACCCCCCAGCCCGTTCCTCATCACCTGGATGCTCCTTGAAGGGAGCAGGAATAATCCCCCTGGATTAAACCGCCAAGTCTCCTCTCGCTCCTTCCATCCTGGAGGTTCCGCCGTCGCGAGCAGCTGCCGGCTGGCCGAGGTGAGTGGCGGCGGCGCCGTCCCTGCCAAGCCCTCGTGTCCACAAATGACTAAATCCTGCCTGCAAAGTCCAAGTATGAAAACATTATTTTTTGGGTTTGGCTGAGCCTCCGCCGCTCGCTGGGCTCCAGCCACCGCGGCCGCCAGAGCCGCCCCTCTGGGCTCCGTCCACCTCGGAGCTGGGGAGGAGGGTGGAGGAAGGCTGAGGAAGACGTGGTGGGAGTCTAGGACGTGGGGATGGGAGTGCCCTGGGGGTTTGGAGATGCCAAACCCACCTGGACACCGCGATGCTGGGCCCTCTGCTCTGCGTGACCCTGCACCAAATGATCTCCAGAGGTTCCTTCCAACCCCCCCCCTGCCACGCAGGGATTCTGAGATTCCTTCCCCAGTGGCAAGGGGATGTCCAACCTCCAGCTCCCAGTGAAGAGGTGGGTGCTGTGGTGTCTCCTCTGACACAACCGACCCGCTCGCGGCGTGATCTGATGCGACCTGTAACCTGAGGGCTGCTTTTGTTTTTCCAAACCTCTTTAACTCGGCCACATTTATAATCAGACTTTGGTTCCGAAGGTTGGGAGATGTCCTCTGCCTTGTCTCCTTGCAGCTGGAGAAGACAAATGTGGCCGTGGGTCCAAAGGGCAGGCTCAAAGCTGGACTCTGCCAACTGGTCTGAGATAGGTGGTGGGAATGGACCATCTCTTTGCGTCTCATCTCCCTTGCTTGCTCCACAGACGTGGTTTGCAGGAGCTCGGTCAGCAGACTGGGAAGTCTGGGCTTGCTGCTGGAGGAAGTAGAGGTAGAACTTGGCTTACAAGGCTGTACCTGCTCAGCCTGGGTCGCGCAGAGCAGCAGCAGCCGCCCTGTGATGGGACACGGGACACTCGTCTGCTCCCAGTGGCTCTTAGTGACCGTTCCCAGCCTCCACAGGTGAAGCTCCTCTCCAAAGAGCAACCTCCAGACTCTACAGGGTCTGGATGGAGATAAGGGCAGGGTTTAAGGCCACAAACTAAGAGGATTTCCTGCTGCTGGGATGGGATGGAGTTTGAATCGTGCTGATTTAGAGCTTTGACTCCCATCTCCACCCACCCCAGGCTCCTGGGGAAAGCTACCTTGGCTCCCAGCTTGCACCTCCTGGCAGGATCAGCACCTTGCTGGATCTGCAGGTGCTTTGTGGATCATGGATCCCCGATCCTTGATCTCCAGCAGCGCAATTGCCGGGTACGACTCGCCGGAGGACGGAGCCCGGCAGCCGAGACGCCCCGTCCCGCGTGGCCGGGCTGGGCGGTGAGACGCTGCTATGCGAGATGTAAACTCCATCCCAAAGTTTAGATTACAGCCCTGCGAAAAACATCAGCTCCCCTAAATGGAGCCCAGATGGTGGCGGAAGCTGCGCAAGGCGGCGAAGCCGAGGGCCAGGAATTGCAGGAACCGGGGGGAGCGAAGGGACCGGGGCTGTGGGGGAGGGAGAGGAAGGGAAGAGAAGGGGGAGTCACGGCTGGTGGAGGCTGCAAAGCGGCCGCTGCCGGCTCCGGCAGGGGTCGATTTACTAAGCCAGGCTGGTTAATCCACCTCACCCCCCCTCTAAAAACAACCTCGGTCGGTGAATGTCTCCCAAGTTGCATCATGTCAAGGCAGCGTTTCCAGCGCTGAGGTTTCCCACAGCCCGTGACAGCTGAACTCGCGGGCGTCGGGGGCTCTCGGCCAACTTCGAGGAGACCGGCGAGATCTGAGGCAACAAACGCAACGAGGCGCGTTGGCTCGGGGGCTCTGCCAGAAGAGGAGTGGCCCAGCTCCCGCTTTTCGGCAGGTTCAGAGCTGCTGAGCCCAGGGAAGGGGTGAGGGGAGCCTGGAGATGGAGCTGGGTTGAGAGGAAGAGGAGCGCAGCCGCGAGGAGGGGGATCGTGACTCAATATCCTGATGTTGTGAAACCCCCAAATGTCCCGGGGCACCACCGAGAGCACCGTGGGGGAGGCTCAGAACCATCCTTCCTCCCCCTGGAGCTGTGGGAGCCTCCTCTGTGGCTGCTTTGGGGTGGTTGGGGAAGGCGTGGGACACTGGAGAAGCGCTGGGGGGACTGCAGAGCATGGCTGGTAGGGCTGGACCTCATGAAGCCAAGGAGGTGGCTGAGGTGGAAGGCTCCAAATGACGCTGTGGTGATGTGGGAGCGAGTTCGGGCCATCCCAGAATGGACAGTGGCCTTGGACAGCAGCAGGGAGACCAGACCTCTGCTCTGGGCCAGGACCAATGCTGAGGATGTGCTGGGAGAGGAGCAGGAGGAGATGGAGAGGAGCAGGAGGGGATGGAGAGGAGCAGGAAGGGGATGGAGGGGAGCAGGAAGGGGATGGAGGGGAGCAGGAGGAGATGGAGAGGATCAGGAGATCTCCTGTGGGTCCCAGCACTGCTGCTGGCAGCCAAGGAGCTCTCCCACGTGGTTCTGGCCTTGGAGGAAGTCCCACGTCCCTCGAGATAACAGCGTGTGCAGGAGCAACACACCCCTCCCCTCGGAGATAAGGTTGTGTGCAGACACAGCCCGGAGATAACACCCAGGAAGGCAAACATCCCAGTCCTCCACTCGGAGGGACACGGGGCGTTGCAAACACCCGCTCTGCGGCTGGACCCATCCTCCTGGGATGGCCCAACTGACCCAGGTGATCCCGGGACCTGGTTTTGGGGTGAAAATCACGTGTAAGGCCATGAGATGCTCCAAAATCTGGGGATTGTCCAGGAGAGAAGGCGAAGCTTGGTGTCATCCATGGGTTGAGAGTTGGCTGCGGCTTCCAAAGGCGTTGACCACACGTTGCCGGGCTCCGCGCGGGTGGAATCGCTGCCGGGGTGGCCGAACGACACCGGTTTAGGATGTCCACCATGGGATCGTTGCTGGTGGCTCTGGAACCGGCTCAGACATCTGGGCTGAAATGTTGACTCCAGCAGATGAGTCCCAGCTGGAGCTGGTGGGTTTGGATCGTCCCATGAAGTCGGACTCCTCCAGAGTTTTTATTTTTAAGGAGTGACTGGGAAGTAGTTGGGGCGGCGTCACGTACATCCCAGCTGGGATTAGGGGGGCTGGGAAGTTGTGGAGATGCTCGGCCCCAGGTGTGCTGCCTGCTGACACCTCCCAGCATGTCCTGGAAGAAGCCGGTTCTGCGATATCTGAGTCGCTCAGTAGAAGTTGAGTGGCCGGGGTGACTCCTTGGACCGTGGAAACCTCCGGTTTGGGGCAAGTTTGAGGAGCAGGGAACCACCAGCTGCTTCTGTGTGACTTGGGAAATGCAATGGGGCAAGTTTAGGCTCTTTAGAGGGGCCTGGCCGGGCTGGATTGATGGGTTGAGGTCAATGGGATGAAGTTCACCAAGGCCAAGAGCCAGGTCTTGCCCTTGGGGTCCCACCAACCCCTTGTAATGCGCCAGAGTGGGGCAGAGCGGCTGGAAAGTGCCCATCTGGAGAGGACCTGGGGGTGTTGGTTGGAAGAAGACCTCAGGGGATGTGTGCTCCTTCCCCAGCCGAGGATCTCCAAGCCTCGTTTGCGGTTTCTGTCGGTTTTCTTGGCCGCCTTCGTTGTTTGTGTTTTGAGGTGTGGGTTTGGAGCGGCGACGATGACGAATCCTTGAAAGATCTGTCGAGGAGGATTTTTATGGTGGTTTGTTTTGCTTTTTTTTTTTTCCTTGGTGGGACCCGTCTCTCAGGGTTGGATGTCTCGTCTCGCTGGGTCTGGCTTACTCATGTGCTGTTCGGGTGGAGGTCTGCTCTTGTCTTCTGGAGGAGCCCAGATGGGCTGATGGCCTGGGACGGTGATGGGAACAAGTGATAGCTCTTGGCTGCTTCCATGGACTCTGGCACGGAGAGGCCCGTTCCCCGGCATGGGGACGTGTCTGGGACAATGCGCCGAGCGAGCGCAGGAGGTGGAGGGTGTGTCTGGAGAAAGGAGAAGCCTGGGAGGGGTGCAGGGTGTAGGACGGGGTGCTGGCACATCTGGAGGTGGGACAGAGAAACTTGCAGAAGGATTTGTGGGCTAAGCCAAAGCCGGAGCTTGGGCGTGTGCTGGTGCATCTGCACGAATCTGCAGGTCCTCCCTTCTGCTGCCGGAGCTTCTGGGGGAGGCCTCCCAACGGTGCTGCCTGCCCGAGGAAGGTCTGGCTGGGAGTTGGGGCTTTCGTGAAGGAAAAAAAAGGACTCCATGAGGCAAAGAGTAAGAAGGGAGTCGGATTTGGGGCTGGGGTCGTCACAGAATGGGTTGGGTTGGAAGGAACCTTAAAGATCGAGTTATGGGCAGGGACACCTCCCGCTGGACCAGGTTGCTCTAAGCCCCGTCCAGCCTGGTCTTGAACACATCCAGAGCTCGTTCCTTATCTCATTTGGGGGCTCACCAGAGCTGAGGGAACCGGCTGCTCCTTGAGCTGGCCCTGGGCACCCACCTTGCTGGTTTTTGTCTCCAGCAGTGGCCACTTGCCCGTTCCACAGCCCACACGGTTTTTTCTTGGGCTGTGGGAGCCCTGGCAGCGGGATATCTGAGCAGGCTTCCCTGCCAGGTCTCTGAGGGTGGCCAGACCAGCTTTTCTCCTTCCCTTATCACCTTCAGCTTCAGGAGCAGGGAAGCCACTAGATGGAGCGAATGGGCTTCTGGGGATTGATCATCAGCCTCTGGCCAGTTCAGTTCCAGGAGCTTCACTCTGGGAGTTGGTCCTTTCTCCTGGGCTTGGCTTTGGGGAGGTGGCTTGAGCTGGTCGTCAGCATCTCCTCCAGCAATGCTGGAGGTGATCCAGGCTCTTGGACATAGAGCAGAAGAGTCACCTCCAGCTGTTGTGGGCACAGAGATGGAATCCTTGAGCTTCTTGAAGCCCGTGTCCTTCAGCAGAAGCAGAGTTTGGGACTCTTCAGGGGGAGAGTTTCCATGTTGAGAGCACAGAAGATGGAAGAGTTGCACGGTGAAGGGAGATCTTTTCCAGCCTTGATGAAGGGAGCAATGGAGCTGATCTTCCAGGGGCTCCGGCCTGGGGCAGAGGCCTTTTGGGAAGCCACCAGTGCAAGAGCTGCAAATATTTCCCTCAGGATGCTTGTGGAGCTGGAGCAGGAGCTCGTTGGTGGTCTCTAGAGCTGCGCTGCTCACCCCACGGCCACTCTTGGGGAGCTGCAGGTCCCTCCTGCTCTCCCACTTGTTGCCGTCAGCAGAGGAGGCTCCAAAACCCCTTGGGGAACGTGACGCCGCAGAAGATCAACGGAGGAGAACGTCGGGCCGCGCCGGCTGGGAGCGCGAGGAATCCCTGCAGCTCGCCGCTGACGCAAGCGCCGAGGTGAAGCCGCCTCGCTCAGCACCCTTCCCACCGCCCGCCCGCGCGCCGGGGGAGGGCCGAGCGACGGCAGCAAAAATGCGCCCTTCCATTGGGGTGGCTGCTCCCAGCTCCCAGCCGAAAACATTCGCTCCTGCGCTTGGAGCCGTTCCGGGGATTGCGACACCCGGGCTGTGTTTCCAATTAAATCGGCCGGAGTCGTTCGTCACGCGTTTCCAAGAGCGGCGGGGGCTCAGCCGAGAGAAAGCTGGCATCGCCTCCGCCCTTGGCGTGCCGGCGGAGATGCCGCGCGCCGTTCGACGAGGAGAGGACGACCCCGACGGGCTCGACCACCAAGCGCGGAGCGCGGGATGGCGCAGGGGCAGCCGGCAGCTCCGGTACGGCGCTGGAAAAGGGGGGGGATGCGGCCGCCTCCTGGGGATGAAAAGGCTTCAAATAGTTGTTGAATGACTGTCGGGGTTTGTTGTTGGGTTTTTGGTTTGTTGTTTTTTTTTTCTCACTGGTTTCCTTCTGTTTCTGGGTGTGTGTTTTGGTTTGGAGAGAAGGAGAAGGGGGTGACGTGTGTTCTGCTCGGGCGATTGGGTATTTGCGGCCTCGGCGGGGACGCGCAGGAGGAGTTCGCTGGGCTGGGGGTGATGGGTTGTGACCGCTTGACCCTGGGTCCTCCCCTGGGGTGCTCCTGCTCCCCCCGTGCTGAGGCTGGAAACCAGATGCTGGTTTGTTTTGGAGCAGAGCAATCCTTGAAGCACCACCCGTGATGCTGAGCGTGGGGCTCCCGCCTGCCCCGTCTTGGATGGTGCCTTCTGGTGGTGCATCTCCACCTCAAGCATCTCTCCCCAGGAGCTGCTGGCAGGACAGACGTCCCCTTGCCGATGATCTCTCCTCTCATGGAGCTGCTTTAGCAGGAGGCAGGGTTCCTGCCTGGAGCTGGAAGGGACCCGCCGCATTCCTCTCATCTCCCCGGGCGATTTTCGGAGCGATGAAATTGGCTCCGGACGCCGGTCCCAGCTGGGTGGGAGCGGCCCAGTTGCCTGCGCACAAAACGCTCACGGAAAGGCCGAGCTTGCGTCGCCATCTGCCCTTTCCAAGAATTGGGTTGGGGCTGAGGCCCCCTCCCTCCTGAGTCAGCAGGAGTGGGGAGGACGGGGAAGCTCGGCGGGTCTCCTGCTGCCGAGGTCACCGGTGGCTTTTTCCTTCAAGGGAGAAGCAAATTGAGAAGAGCAGGAAAAGTTCATTTACTGGTGGGAACTGGAGCTGGGATGGAGCATCTGGCTGTCCTGTCTTCAACACCCTGCCCTGCGAAGACCCCCCTCCTTGTGCTGCAAGGTTCACATCACCCACATTCCTGCTTCAAAAGGACCTAGGGGTGGTCAACAGCCAGTTGGAGATGAGTCAGTGTGTGGCCAAGAAGGCAACAGTGTCCTGGCTTGTGTCAGCACCAGGGTGACCAGCGGGACCAGGGCAGGGAGCGTCCCTCTGAACTGAGTACCTCAGATCTTGGGGTCAGGTTTGGGCCCCTCACTCCCAGAAGGACCATGAGGGGCTGGAGGGTGGCCAGAGAAGGGCAACGGAGCTGGGGAAGGGGCTGGAGAACAAGGAGAAGAGTCTGGAGAAGTTGTGAGGAGCATCTGAGGAACCTGGGGGTGTTGAGCCTGGAGCAAAGGAGACCCAGGGGAGACCTTCTGGCTCTCCACAACTCCCTGACAGGAGGGTAGAAGCAGGTGGGGTGAGGCTCCTCTACCAAGGAAAGAGCATGAGGACAAGAGGAACCAACCTTAAGTGGTACCAGGGGAGGTTGAGGTTGGAGCTGAGGAACAATTCCTTCCCCACTGTCAAGGGTTGCCCAGGCGTGTCCCAGGCTGCCCAGGGCAGGGGTGGAGTCCCCCTGATCCCTGGAGGGGTTTCCAAGCCGTGGAGATGTGGTGCTGAGGGACACGGGGAAGTGGTGCCCTGGCAGTGCTGGAGCAACGCTTGGACTCGATGATCTCCAAGGTCTCTTCCAACTCGAACGACTGGATGATTCAATGATTTAGAGCTGGAAAGCGTTAAGCGAGGACGGTGACAAGACCACTCCCAACTTGGCTCCCGCTTTCCCATCTGCGAGGGCAGCCCCGGGGCAGCGCGTTCCTCATGTTCCTCGGGTGCTGGGAGTGTCGCCCGAGCCCCTGCCCCCTTCTCGGGGGCCAACACCGGCAGGCGGCCTGCGGCAGATGCGGAGAAGCCTGAAAATAACCCCCAACACCCCGGGGACACGAGCAGAGGAGGAGGAGGCGACTTTCCTGCCGGCGTTTAACGCCGTAGGGCGTCCATATAACAAATAACATCCATATAACAAATAACCTTCGGGATTTTGTGCGAAAATCCCGAGTTGTTCTCTCCGGAATCGCGCGGCTGCGTCTTCCATCGGCCTCGCGCGGAGTTTTAGCAGCGGGGACGCGAGTTCTATATTTGCTCGGAGGACAACAATACCCACGCTTTCTATTTTTAACGCAGCGCCGGGGTAAAAATGCTCCGGGGAATCTTCAGGGAGCAGAGCAGAGCTGTACTCGGAGTGGCGCCAGCAGCTCAGGCTTCCAGAGGGTCTCGCTCCACTTTTTAGCAGGTAAAAGAGGCTCAGGGCTCATCTCCCGTCCCAGGACTGGGCGGTACTGGGATGTCTGGCATTGTCCATCCTTCTCATCCCCCAATTTCCCTCCCTGATGTGGCCCATCGAGTTCTGAAGGGCTTGAGGGTCTGGCTGCGTTGCTGATCGTGATGCTCTTTGAGGTGGTGCCCATCCTGAAATCCCAACGCAGGTCCTAAAACCACCTCAGGTCCTTCTGCCACCCTCGTTTGCCACCCGGCCTCCAGCAGGACGGGCTCGTGTGGATCTCAGCAGGTTTTCCAGCTGCTGACGTGCGGTGCTGGAGGAGCCCGAACACGTGCACCTCCCATTTGGAGGAGAAAACAGGAATTTAGGGTGGAACTTGCTCCCTGGGGCCTTTTTCACCCTCTGGGTTGCGTCCAGGGGAAGCATCTTCTGCCGTCTTAGGTTATTTTTTTTCCCTGCAGTGGAAAATCCCACCGGGCTCAGGAGTGGATTTATCGCGGTGTTCGCTCCCGGTGCAGAGATTTGTGTTTCCAACCCCTTGGTGGGACCACGCGGGACCATCGCCGCCTTCCCACGGCAACCGGTGGCTGCTGGATTTCGGATTCAATTGACCGGGTGAAGGCGAAGCTCCCGGACAGGGCGACAGGGTTGGATTTCAGGGCTGGTTTTTTGCGGGGCAAAGAGGTAATTTGGGGTTTTGCCGCCGTGGACTCAGGGCTGGGACCCGTGCGGGACAATGGCAGGAAGCCGGGAGCCGCTCTCCGCTCACGGCCGAGCCCGGGGCTGCCTCCGCCGCCGCTCCTCCCTGGCTATTTCCATCGCATTGTCCGGAGGAAAGGAAGGATGTTTCCAACCTTCTTCCTTTTTGCCTCAAAGGGATGTTGGGGTGGGCGGGGAGAGGATTTTTCGTGCTGGCCGTTGCGCAACAGGCACGATTCCTGCTGCTCGAAGCACCCTCTCGCTCCACCCAGGTCAGGGAGGTGATGTCTTGGCCTGAGATGTCCCCAGGGTCTCCCCTCCTCTGCGTGGTCTTGGCAGCAGAGATGAGGCTCATTCCACGTCCTCGTCCTCCTGCGCGAGGCGGGGACGTGGAGCTCGGTTGGAGATGCTTCTTCAAGGCGGCTCGTAGCGGAGACGCAGCCGTGGCTGGACTCGT
Organism: Todus mexicanus; assembly: GCA_013389965.1. Lineage (NCBI taxonomy): Eukaryota > Metazoa > Chordata > Aves > Coraciiformes > Todidae > Todus > Todus mexicanus. The sequence goes on from WEIS01017437.1 coordinate 43,749, forward strand.
GGTGCTCGGCGGTGCTGGTGGAGATGCTGCTGCCTCCACATCCCTTATTCCCAGCGACGGGGTGAGGCTGTCGTGAGGTTCCCCGTGCTCAGCGTCAGGTATTTTGGCAAGGCAAAGTGGGGTCTTGATGGTGGAGATGCCCTGAGCGCTGCGTCGTGGTGGGAACGTGCGTGTGGAGGTGTCGTAGAGGGGCTGCAGGGTTGGGAGGACCATCCCCGGCCCCTTTATGGGGATGGTTTCAGGTGCCTCTGAAAACGTTAGAAGAAGGGAAAGGGAATGGGGATGGGGAAGGTCGCCTCCTGCTTTGTGATGGAGAAATACAGCCCAGAGAGGAGGTTCTGGCTCCTTTTGGGGTATATCTAGATCTTCATCTCGTGGACAGGGCTCTGATAATGAGAGAGAAGCGCTGTGGCCGTGCAAAGTGGAGGCTCCTGCCACATCTCTGAGGGTTTGACCAGTTTTACTGGGGTGAGCGTCGCTTCCTGGTAGCAACCAAAGCGGAAAGAGCCCTGGACTGGCTCTCAGCTCAGCTTGGAGCAACCAGAAGAGTCCAAATTCAACCCTCCCGTGTACTGGGGTTGAGTTTGTCCTGGAAGAGCCCCCGAACTTTGCAGCACTGCTGGTTTTTCCAGTGGGGAAGGGTAAAAGGGATCCTTAAAGGATCCCGAAGCGGAGCAGGAGGCAGCGCTTCCAGCCCGTCCTCCTCCCCCGTGCCCTTCGCGTGCCCTTCTCAGGCTCCGTTCCCCTCTCGGGAGCCGCCGAACGTTTCTGACAAAGCCCAGGGTCGGGGCCAACTGGTGGAACCTGCCAGGAATACCGGGAGCTCCCGGATTTCGCCGCTGACGGGAGGTGGCCGGCGGTGCCAGGCCGATGGAGCAATGACTTGGCGGCCGCCGGAGCCAGCTCGTTGCATCGGCGCGAGAGGCGGGTGGATGATCTGCAGGCTGCTGAAAGCACCGCTCGTCCCCGGGGAAGTCGGGGTAAGGACCTGGCTGCGTGTCCTCGGCGGGCGATGCTTTGGGCACCCGTGTCCTGTTGTTGGCGTTGGCCGCCGGCTCGAAGGGACCGGGTGGACAACAGGTTGCGTGGAAGCAGGAGGAGATGCACGCGTCGGTCGTCGCCTTCCTCTGCCGTGGTTTAGAAGCTCAGAGCGTGGAGAACATCATGGAATAACTTCTATAACCCAGCTTGGGAATGATTCTGGTGCAGTAAACTCCCAGAATCGCTCTGGTTGGAAAAGACCTTGAAGATCGTCAAGTCCAACCAGTAAAATCGCTCTTCAGGCTGGAAGCTTTTCCTTAATTTTTAAAACCTGGGTCTTCTTCGTTATGCTCCATGTCATTACGTGTTCCCATTTGCAAAGCCCAGAGGGTCTCGTGTCCGTCTCCAGTGGCTGCAGGGGGGCAGCGTGGGGATCGCTGGAGCAGGATGGGGGCTGAGCACCACGGACCAGCCGCTCTCCTGCGGCTTTTGCTTCCCTGACAATCCCCTCCGCCTTTCCACCTGCAGCCACGCAGGGCCCGGACCCAAAACCACCTGCCCCAGCCCACGCGAAGCCTCCGTGTTTATTTTGTCTCGAAGCGAAGGATCGGGGAGAGGGGGGGGAAGCAACACCCGCTCCGGCTTTAATTGCGTGGAGCGAGGGCGCTGGGGCCGGCTGCCAGCGAGCCCAGGGCTTCTGCCAAGGTTCCTCCTCGCCCGTGAGAACGGCGAGGGTGTGGCGCGTGGCCGCGCCTGGCTTGGCAACCGTGGCGAGAGGAGATGTGAGAGCTCCCGCCAGCCCTTGTGCCGCTCGCCCGGTGCCGTTGGCCCTGCTCAGCTCTTCACCCCCCCCCAAGATGGGATGACGTCTGGAGGTGAGCGCGCCGGGCACGGGGGAAATGTCCCTCGTGGGCGTTAGCTGGGGGGTTGTGGTAGATGCACCTTGAGCATCCTTCCTTCTGGAGCTGGGCTCGGTTCAGCTCCGCAGCCAGAGCCGAGCCCAGCCCAGCGCCGGCGTTTGGTTGGCAGCTGAGCTTTTGGTGATCTGGATGGAGCTGTGGGTTTGCCGAGTCAACACCGAGAGCTCCGAGATCTTGAATCCCGACCCGTGCATGGATTCCTCAGTGTCCGAGCTCTTGAATCCCGACCCGTGCACGTGTTCCTCAGTGTCCACGCTGGGCCGACGGCGGGGCTGGGCTATTTATTTCCTTTCCTTTCCCCCCTCCCCGTGCCGGAGCAGCTCAGTGGCAGGATTAACCCCGTTTTCTGGGTTGAACACCCTGGGCAGTGTTGCTACATGAGCGCGGAGCGCACACACCCCACCGCACCCTCCGTCCTGCTTTGGCTGCCTCGGGGCACCCACGTTCTGCAGCCTCAGCTGGGACCTGCCGCAGCCTCCCGCGAGGTTTCTCCCTCCCCATGGCCTCTGCCAAGCTCCGACTGCGTGTAGGACACCAGCTCCTCCTTGCTGTCCTTCACCCCCAGCTCTTGTAGAAACCCAGAAATCAAGGGAGGGATCCTGCTCCTCTTCTCCCTGCAGTGCTGGGTCCTCAGCACAGGAAAGACGTGGACCTGTTGGAGCAGAGGAAGCCACAGAGATGATGCTCTGAGGGCTGGAACCCCTCTGCTGGGAGGCCAGGCAGCGAGAGTTGGGGTTCTTCAGCCTGGAGAAGCGAAGCCTCTACAGAGAACCCTCTTTGTGGCCTTTCAGGACTTCTCCGAGGTGTTATTTGGCCTGAATTCGGGTTGGTTTTTTTTCCCTTTTCATGACCAAATCTGCTTTCCAGCCCAGCCTTGGAGCTCGGCCAGCGTTTGCCAGCGGGATTTCCTCCTCTGCAGTGCGCGGAGAGGCTCCGATTAGTGGGCAGGTCCCCTTGAGTAGTGACTCTCTGCGAGCAGATATTGTGGGAGTCCAGGGTGGGGGTTTTTTGGGGGGCTCAGCATCTTCCAGATCAAGCAAGACTCCGCTTCGGAGCCCTGAGCTGCTCCCCAGGGGCTTATGAGTCAAGCCGGGCTCTTGCTCGGTTGCACGCAGCGATTAAAAATAAACCTCTGTAGGCTGAGCTGCAGAGGCCGTTCCGAGGCGACCCTTCGCAGGTGGGGGGAGGTGGAGGAGGTTGTAGGGTTGAGCCAAGTGGCCGGAGGCGTCGGATGGAGAGTGGAACCCCTCTGCTGGGAGGAGAAGCTGGGAGAGTTGGGGTTCTTCACCCTGGAGAAGTGCAGGCTTCAGGGAGCCCTTCTTGTGGTCTTTCAGGACTTAAAAGGGGATGGTAGGAACGATGGGGACAGGCTTTCGAGCAGGGCCTGTTGGGACAGGGCAAGGAGGGGATGGGTTGAAACTAAACGAGGAAGGTTTAGAGGAGAGAAGGAAGGAATTCTTGCTGCTGAGGGTGGGGAGAGCCTGGCCCAGGTTGCCCCGAGAGGTGGTGGCTGCCCCATCCCTGGAACCATCCCAGGGGAGGTTGTCGGGGGCTCTGAGCCACCTGCTCTAGTTGGAGATGGCCCTGCTCCCTGCAGGGGGGTTGGACTCGATGACCTTTGATGGTCCCTTCCCACCCAAACCAGTCTGATACTTTGGCTTCATGCCGTGGTGGGATGCTCCAAGCAGCAAGGACCTCTCAGTAGCGCCGAGCCCGTCGTTGCCCTGTCCCAGCTGGTTGGGAACGCTCTCCTGGGCTTATGCAAACGGCTGGTAACTGAGAAGAGGTTGGTCTAATCGTTTGATCTCTCCTCTGCTTCCCTTGGCACGGCGGCCGCATCCTCTTGTGCTGATGTAATCAAAGCCGGCGCGGGAAGACGAGGCCTCGTCCTGCACCCAGAGGGTGCTCGCTCACTTCCCAGGAGCACTTGGCCACGTTCACGGGTCTCTGCCTCAGCTGGAATCTACCTGCTTGGAGAACAGAGACCTGAAGGAGCTCCTCTGGCCAGGACCGGAGCCAAAACCTCTCTCCAAAGAGGATCTGTGTTGGCTGCAGGCAGGGAGGTCCTAGACTGGACTGGTGCCTCTTGCCCGAAGCCTGGTTGAAGACTGGGACTGGTAGAAGACACTGGGGTCTTCCAGCTCGGTCAGAAGAAGGGTGCTTGCCTCCCTGCAGGTGCCTCATGGCATCTGTGTTCCTCTTTGCCTGTGGGTCTTGACAGGGTTTGACGTTGCAGGATCACGCCACAAACCCTCAGCCCTCCTCTGGCTGCTCCTGCGTCCATAAGGAGCCGACACGGGCGGTGAAGATCCACCGCAGCCCTTTGCAGGGTGCTGGGCCAGAGGAGCTGTGGAGCTCAGCAGGAACCCGCTGTCCTGAAAGGCTTTGAGGGAGGACCAGGAGGAACGGTCCAGATCCATCATGGGCCTCAGGACCTGCTGCTGGTAGCTCTCGAGTGAGGAGTAGCCGGCAGAACCCACCTGGATGGTGCATCCGGGTGAGGGACGGAATCCAAGGGGGTGAACTGTGCTCTGGGGGATGTTTCCCTTTTGGGAGGAGAAACCTTTTCCTGAATCCTGGGAGTTTCCAGGAGCAGAAGCTGCCTACGCTCTTCTGGGGAGCCCGAGGCGCCGCCAGGCAACCTTGGCTCTCCTTCAGCAGAGCCCTTTGGCCATGAATTTCTCTCTGTTTCGGCGGAAACGGCGGCTGTCAGGAGGTTTCCTGGGGATACCTCGCGCTCCTCCGCGCGCCGTCCTCCCTGGGGGGACCTCCTGCTGCTGTTTGGGGTGAAGTTTGTGACCCGTGGGGGTGGGAGGATGCAATTGCCGGCGGGAAATGACTGCCAGAGGTTTCCAGCTGTGCCAGAGCCAGGGCGAAGGTGGAGCCCACTTGGTGTCCCTCTGGTCCCGCATCCTGCCTGCGGTTGCTCTTCGGTCCCACCTTGCACCTCGTGCTGCCCACACTGGAATCGTTGGTGCAGGGACCTGATCCTCCTGCAGGGAAACTGGTAAAACCACCATTTCTTTACTTATTCAGACCCCCACGAGCCCCCGTGTGTTCCCGCGTGGGTCTGTCTGGTGGTGCTGTGATCAGAACATGACCGAGGAGCAGGGCAGCAGGGTCAACCATCTCAGATTTAGCCTCCAAAGCTATCACCAGGTTCCGCCGCGCTTGTTTTGCTTCTTCACGTCTGTGTTTGAGGGCTTTGGAGGCTTTCAAAGCTCATCCGCAGGAGAGGGGCAACATCCAGGGAGCTCAGCTCTGCAAGTTGGTCCATCCAGCTCTTCTGGGAGCTCTCCGTGAGCACAAGGGAAGGGGTTTGGTGCTTTAAAAACCACTTTTGCTGATGACGTTTGGGGTTTTGGGGTGATTTCGCGTGTCGTAGGGTTAGAATCATAGAATATTTAAGGCTGGAAAAGAGCTCTTAGATCATCGAGTCCAGCCTATGACCTACCACCACCACTCAGCTACCTGGGTGTGGCTTGAACCCCAGCAGCATCTCCAGGTACGACGGTTTTCCCCTTGTGCCCTTGTAGCTCCAGCCGGTCCCATCTCACCATCAGATTTTTTGGGTCCTGGAGCCACCAGTTTCAAACGGGACCGATGGATGTTTGAGGGGAGAAAATTCCAAGGAGGGCTATTAAATGCCTGACTCAAAGGTCACGAGCCGCAAATAAACCGGCGAGAGCAATCAGGGGAAACATCTCGCCCTGCTCTGCTTCCCGAGGCTTGAGGAGCTCATTGATGGGCTTGAGAGGAGGAGCATTTTCTGATTTTCTGCCCCTGGACTCGGCCNGTGTCCAAAACACCTCAAGAACATCTTGGCTTTGCCTCCTCCGGGTGGTTTTGGGTCCGTCGCGTTTAATCCCGGTTCACAGCTTTGGTTTGGGGCAAAGGTTTTTGGGACGCACGTGCGCCGGCGGCAAATTTTAATCAGCGTCTGCCTCAAATATTTGGGTTTGGGTTTTTTTTTTTCATTCCGGAAACTTTCCTCAGGAGAAAAGTTTGCGAGAACCGGTTCAAAATGGTTTTACCCTTGTGGAAAAACAACCCCAAAAATCTCGGGAGGGTTTTTTCTGGAGAGGAGCATCAGCCTCGTCTTGTTTTGGAGCAGGAATGTGGTGTCTGGGGGAGGAGGAGAGGGATCCACCCACATCTGGCTGCTTCAGAAAACCCTTGAAACTCCTCAGGAAGCTCCACGAAGTGTTACCAGAATTTGGCACCCGAACGGGACGTCTTCTCTCAGCATCAGCTGGGCTCTTGCAGGGACGGCTGCCTTGGCACGGGGCTTTCCCCGGAGCCTCTGCAGCTCCAGTTCTCCCCCAGCAGCCACGTCCCAAGACTGGGAAGGAGGAAAATGCCCCAAAACGCTCAGATTTTGGAGGGTCCTGCGAGGAAACCCCCCCTGAGGATGTGGTAGGAGGAGCAGAGGGACGCGTGGAGCATCTTGGGGTCTCCCCAGGCAGTGCCTGTGTCCTTGCTCCTGCTCTAACTGGGCAGAGATACTGGGGTGATGCTGGTTTGGGTGGGTTTTTGCTGGTCTTTGGAGTTCGGTGGCATAATTCAAGGCAGCATCTTGATGCATGCACCCCTCGGGGCCAGGGCGAGGTGAAGTGAACTTCCCCCCCCTTCAACTCCGGGATTTCCTAGCGCTCCGCTTCTGCCTTTGGGATCTGCGACTGTTCTTTCCACAGAGCCCTTTTCGTGTGGTTTCTCCTTTTTAAGGGTTTTTAATTGGAACAATTTCCCTCCGGCTAATACTCGTTCTTTCAGCTCGGCTCCGGAGAAGAACCTTTTTTTTTTCCTTTCCCTTGCCTTAAAGAGGAATGGTTTTAATCACGCGCCTCCTGCGCCCCGCCTGAACTCTGAACCTTGCGCGGCTCGGCACCAGGAGATGGGAAACAGGGATTTGGGGTTGGTTTTTCGGTTTGAAAGAAACGCCTTGAGCTGCTGCTCAGCCCCAGACTGAGCAATCCAGGGGCAGCAGCCTGAGCAGCGATATCATGGAATGGAGTGGAATGGAATGGAATGGAATAGAATGGAATAGAATAGAATAGAATAGAATAGAATAGAATAGAATAGAATGGAATGGAATGGAATGGAATGGAATGGAATGGAGTGGAGTGGAGTGGAATGGAATAATTAAGGCTGGAAGTAGAGTAGAGTAGAGTAGAATAGAATAGAGTAGAATAGAATAGAGTAGAGTAGAATAGAATAGAATAGAATAAGAATAGAATAGAATAGAATAGAATAGAATAATTAAGGCTGGAAAAGACCTCTTAGATGATCAGGTCCAACCTACGACCTACCACCACCACTCAGCTAAATCCCCTTTGGGGATCTGATCGATGCTGATCAGTAGCTAAAGGGTGGGGGGCAAGGAGGTGATGGGGTCAGACTCTTCTCGGTGGTGCCCAGCGACAAGTTAAGGGGGAACTGGTACGAACTGGAACCCAGGAGGTTCCACCTGACCAGGATTTGTGTGCTCGTGTGCTGGGCTCGCTTCGGCGTCTTCCCGGTGACTTGGCTGTGGGAGGTGAGCCAGAAAATCAACCGCGGTGATGGGATGTCCTCGGTGCTTCTGCTTTATGTGGCCCAAGCAGGGACAAGTGATGCCCACTGCCCAGGAGAGAGGCTGGTGTTGCCTCGCTGTGCATCCCTGGGGTGTTTGAGCAGAGCAAATGAGCTCTGCAGGTGATGATTGTTCAGCAGAAGCAGGGAGGAGAAGGATGAGGCCACCCCTCGAATCCTGGCGTTATTTTTGGGCTTCTCACTCCCAGAAGGACCTTGAGGGGCTGGAGCGTGGCCAGAGAAGGGCAACGGAGCTGGGGAAGGGGCAGGAGAACAAGGAGAAGAGTCTGGAGAAGTTGTGAGGAGCGGCTAAGGGACATGGGGGTGTTGATCCTGGAGCAAAGGAGGCTCGAGGGAGACCTTCTGGCTCTCCACAACTCCCTGACAGGAGGGCGGAACCAGGTGGGGTTGGGCTCTTCTCTTAAGTAACAAGCACCAGGGCAAGAGGAACCAGCCTCAAGTGACACCAGAGAAGGTTCAGATTGGAGCTGAGTAAAAACTTCTTCCACACAAGGGTTGCCCAGGCGTGTCCCAGGCTCCCCAGGGCAGGGGTGGAGTCCCCCTGATCCCTGGAGGGGTTTCCAAGCCGTGGAGATGTGGTGCTGGGGGACACGGGGCAGTGGTGCCCTGGCAGCGCTGGGGGAACGGATGGACTCGATGATCTTGAAGGTCTCTTCCAACCTGAAGGATTCAATGAGAAGACATCACATCTTTGCAAAGGGGCCAAGTTCTGCTCTGGTTTCCTGGTCCTTTGCAAAGCCTCTGGCTGGGGACGCGGTGGTGGCTGCCGAGCCCCCGCCAGCCCCAGCGCTCGCGGGAAGACGAGGCTGCCACCAGCGCCGGCCCTTCCCGTGCGAACGTTCTTCGCAGACTAAAAATAATTCGCGAAAAATGTTGGCAGCCGGGAGAGGAGCCTGGCCCAGAAACCTTCTGCCTCTTCCCTGCTGGGTGCTCCCAGTTTGTTCCTCCCTGTCCCAGCACTCAGCTCCTGGCCATGCGGGTGAGGAGGAGGAGGAGGAGGAGGATGGATTTCACCCTCTGAGGGCACCGAGCATCCCGGTCCCAGCTCCTCCACGACCACATCTTGTGGTGCTGGTGGGTCATGAAGGTCTACTGGGAACCTACAGGAGCTTAGGGAAAGGGATGGACCCCCCAGGAGCCATGGCAGGGCTGTGCTCTTGGCCTTCCTCAGCTGAGGGGAAGAGGAGGAGCCGCTGGCCTGGCCCAGCCGCCTGAATCCTGCATGAGCATCGGCGGCTGCGGGGAGGGGAGTTGTTTACTGTAACTCTTGGCCGAGGTCCCACCATCAAACCCCAAATGAATTCAAGCTGCAGCGAGAGGTCACGGCTGAAGCAAATGGCTCCCAGGGCAGGAAGGGCTTCGTGGAGGGCTCCAGAGCTGCTGGAACTTGGGCTGAAGCAGGAGGCATGCAGAGGAGCTTCCAGGAGCCACCACTCGCTGGAGAGGTCCCAGTGTGGGGACAACATCTGAGGTTCCTGCTCCCAGTGCCACCAGTTCTCATCCCTGTGTGTAAACGATCGTGTTTCTGGGAAAACCACCCTGAGTTTCACGGCTTCAGCCTGCGCCGGCCGCGTGCGAAGCTGGAACGTCAGAGCTGGGACACCCGTTGTCACCCCGGCACAGTCCCTGCTCCCACGGGGCTTTGATTTCATCCCATCTTCCCTCTCTCTTGAAAATTTTGCTGGAACATCCAGGTGGTAGGAAGGTCCACGCAGCCTCCGCCGGCGGCTCTCCCCTGGCTCCGCTGCCTCTTGGCCACGGGGCCGCTCAACAGCGTTTTTCCTGGCTCGGCCTGGCGAGCGGTGAGGAGTTGAGGAGTTGTTTTTCTGACCGCCAGCCACGGGCCTGCCCGTCCGTCCTCCCTCTCCCCCAGCGCTCACGTTCCCTCCTGCGCTGCTTCGGGGTTGGTTTTCTCCGTAGACTAAACCGACCGAGGTGGAGAGATTCCCGGAGCGGTGCCCTGGCAGCGCTGGGGGAACGGTTGGATTCGAGGATCTTGCAAGGTCTCTTCCATCTCCAGCTGTTCCATGGTGCCGTAACTCTTCTCTGGGCGCCGTCGGCTCCGAGGATGGAGGTTGTGACTCCGTGGTTGGGTCCCTTCCTCCTCCTATCTCTTCTTTACCTTCTGAACGATGATTCCTCACCCTGCTGTAGTCCCCAGCTCGTGTTCCGTGGTGACATTGGGTGACCGGAGGGTGGCTGAAGCTCTTTGCGGGTAGATGGTGTCTCGTGGTGGTGATTTGGCTCCACCAGGAGCTCTCAGAACTCCCTGATTCCCATCCCGAGATCTGCTCGTTACGGTTTGTCCTGGTCTGGCTCCAGATGAGCATCCCCGAGGGGTTCAGCCAGCGCCTGGCCCTCCAGCACCCTCCTCCTCCTCCTCCCCGGGTGGTGGGAACACACGTGAGCTGGGAAGCAGAAGGTGACAGCTCAGCTTCTATCGCTTCATCCACCCAAACCACTGATGTTTAGCAAGACCTGAGGCCCTTTTGGGGATTGCTGGAGCTTGGGAGGTTTCTGGAGCAACCTCCCCGGGGGGTTGGTGCTGGCACCGTGCTCAAGGAGATGGGACCCAGATGATGAATTGTCAACCCCGTGGAGGATGGTGGTGGTTTGAGGACTTCTGCCTGGCTTCTGGCGGGTGCTGACGGGCACGTGGTGGGTGAAAGAAAGGGCTGAGAGATTTGGTGTCTTCTCGCTGGGGGTAACTGTGCTTGGACTCTTGTTTGCTCCTCAAAAGGCAGCTGAAATGAGCTCTTCTGCTTTTGTACGTGACCGTGGGGCTCATCCTGCCCATCTCAGGTGATACTTGGGCAAAGAAGCTCAGCGGCTTCTCTGGCTGCTCCTCTTCACCTCCATCAAACTCCATCCGGTGCCGATTACGCCAGGGCAGGCGGGGATGTAGCAATTAGAGCCAATTAGCCAGAGATACATTAAATCCCGGGCGGTTATCAGCGAGACGGAGAGAAAAGGGAAATAAACCTCTGGATGATGTCCAGAGGTCCCTTCCAACCTCCACCACGCCGGGATTCTCAAGGGCATGTTCCTCGTGATGCCCTCATGTGCTTTGGGGCATACCCGGGCCTCATCCTGCTGCTCCTGGGGTGCTCTGAGGAGGACAAGGACTGAGTTGTGGCTTTCTTGGTGTCTCCACAGCTGCTGTGAACCCGTGCACCTCCCCACGGGTGCCCCAGACCGTCCCCATGGACCTGCGGATCGGGCAACGCGTCGTCAAGCCCGGCTCGGACACCACCTTGCTGGCCCTGAAGCACACGCAGCAGCTGCAGCACCAGCTCTTCCTCGCCAGTTTGCACCAGCAGCAAGTGGAGCAGCTCGCCCACCAGCACGTCAGGGTACGGGCACCTCAGGGGGCACCTCCACCTGCTTTCGGTAGCCGCTGGGTGATGACCTGGCCGCTTGGAAGGGTTTATTTTGCCCCCAAAGTGCGGTCCTGTTGAGGGTGGCGTGGTCCTTGCTCCCATTTCCCACAGGGATTAAGAAGCTGGAGATGCCAACCCCAAAATAACCTTCCCAGGTGATTTCCTTGGTTGGTTCTCCAGGAGGTTCAGAACTTCAGAGGTAGGGCAGGTTGTAGGTGACCACGTCCATGTGAGCTGGGACCACCTCCAAGCACAGGGATCACCCCTGGCCTGTCCCAGCTTCTGCTCCTGGCAGGAATCCCAATTTCCAACTGGGATTTCCCTCATGTCCCAGCTCTGCTCATCCTCCTCAGAGGACCTTGGCTCCATCTCCACCCTCGGGGTAGTGGAAGGTGCAGTTGTACCCCTTCTTTTCTGGACTGAACAAGCCCAACCTCATCTGTGTCTCTCATGTCCCATGTACTCTCCTCCTGAGCACCAGCCCAGTGCATGGCATGGGCTTACTGGTCCCAGTAACCTCATCCAGAAGCTCGGGGGGGATCATACTGAGGGGTTTTTTTGGGAGCAGCTTGGTCCACACCAGGAGATCTTGAGCTGCTGCTGCTGCTGCCACAACTCTTGACCTCTTAGAGGCATTTTGAACCTCGCCATGAGACGAGATCCTCTGAAAACCTCAGCTCTGGAAAACACCCAGATCCAAACTTTGAAGAGCAGGAGAAGAATTCTTTTCTCCTTTATTTTTTTTCCCTCCTCCTCCTCCTTGGTCAACGCTGCTGTTTATTTTTGGTCCTGTTACAACACGCCCAAGCTACAGAGATGTCAAAACACCCCGAAAGGCAGCAAGTTGGAACGAGCTGGGGTTGGGTTTTACGATGTCCCCGGGGAGAGCGTCCCTGGAGACCAAGATGCGTCCGGTTGGCTCTGATGAAACAATTTGACGTGTTCTTCTCAACCAGGGCTGCCCATTGGGTTTCCAAAAATGACATAACGGACCGTTCCAGACACGCTCCGTCACCGGGTCGTTGTGTTTTAGGGCTTGAGGAGGAGCTAAGAGGGCTTTTGGTCTATGCTGGAGGCTCCTGGTGTTGATGTCCCTCTCTTAGAATCATAGAGTCATAGAATCCTAGAGTTAACAAGGTTGGGAAAGAGCGTAGAGATCAAGTCCAACCTATAACCTATTCCCTAACCTATCACCAACCTGTTACCCAATATCATCTCATCATCTAAATCTTGTCCCTGAGTCCATCATCCAACCTCTTCTTCTCCCAGGTGACCATGGAGTCCCCACACCGTGAAGCCGAACCTGGGCAACAGGAGCAGGAGCTGCGGCAGATCCTCAACAAGGACAAGAGCAAGCGAAGTAAGAACCTCCCCGAGTTCCTCCATGCCCAAGGAGCCGTGTCCCCAAAACCACAGGACTTGGCTCTTAGAGGGAGTGAGGTCAGAGTGGCCTTCAGAAGGGGGTTCTCCAGACCTTTGCTTGGTCTACAGACGTGTGACAGCACCCATGTCACTGAGCCCCTCTGCTCTGCACCCAGCTGAGCCTTCCTGGGGCCAAGAGGCCACGTTGACCTTGCCTCCTGCCCTTTGGCCACCGCAGTGGAGCTGCTGGGGCTGGTGGCTGCACTGGGCAGGGCGTGGATGTGCCTCCTGAACTTGCCAGCTCCAAGCTGGAGCACCCGAGGTGGTGGAGAGAGGCCTGTAGTGGGGCCCCAGTGGGGTTATACCAGGCAGAGGGGTTTGGGAACCCCGTCCTGCTGCGATCTCCCTGCGCCATCTAGCGCCGGGCGCTGCGTGGAGCTCGCAGGGAGCTCCTGAGGAGCTCGCTCTGAGCTTTTCACGCCGTCCCAGCGTGGTGGTGGGGGTTGGAAGGAACCTCTGGAGCTCCTCTGGTGCCACCCCCCTGCTCCAGCAGGGTCACCCCGAGCAGGGGGCCCAGCATCGCAGTGTCCAGGTGACTTTGGAATCTCTCCGGACAAGGAGACTCCACAACTTGGACAGCCCTTGTGGGGAAGAAATTGTTCGTCACGTCCAACCTAAACATCCCCCGGGGCAGGCGAAAAGATCAGGCTCCTGAGATGACCTGGGAGAGCTGAGGGTGGGCCAAGGACACTTCCCTGACCTTCTGGGAAGTTCTGGTTGTCCCAGTTGGCCTTTCTCTCCCTGAGCCAACCTTGACTGAGAGCTGCACCCAGCATCTCCGCAGGGTTTCCTCAGTGTCTGTGCCTTTGTAAAGGTTCTCCAGTCATCTTGGAGATGACTTGTAGAGCCATGAGATCGCGCTGGTGTCTGCAGGGCTCCTTTAGAGTGCTCTGGGTCATCTCTCAGCCCTGGGTGGTCACTGCTGGTCTTTCTGCAGGTGCTGTGGCCAGCACAGTGGTGAAGCAGAAGCTGGCTGAGGTCATTCTGAAGAAGCAGCAGGCAGCTTTGGAGAGGACCAGCAACCCCAACCCTTCAGCTATGCCCTACAGGTAAAACACGGGCATCCTCTGGCCCCGTGGCTCTTTCTCTTGGCAAAGATCTTGCTGTTATCTTCTGCATCCTGGTCTTCAGAGATGTTGTTTAGCAAGGTGACTTCTCCCCATAGGTCTCTGGAGCCTCTGGATCCTGAGGGCCCTTCCCCTCCTGTGCTCAGCACCTTCCTGCCCCCCGTCCCCAGCACTTCTCTTGACCCCCCCGAGCATTTTCCACTGCGGAAGACAGGTAAGACCTTGGGGTAAGGCCATCTCCTTCCCACCATCACACCCTTGCAGCCTACAGGAGCCGCGAAGCTCGGTGGCCTGGCCCCATGGAGCTACTCCAGCTTCTCCTCCGTGGGCAGCAGGGCCACGATTAACCACCCCGTCTCCTCGCAGCCTCTGAGCCCAACCTGAAGGTGCGTTGCAAGCCCAGGAAGTGCCTCGACCGACGCAAGAACCCCCTGACGCGGAAGGAGAGCGCTCCCCCCTCGCTCAAGAGGCGGCCGCCCGAGGCCATCGGTGAGGGCTTCGCTTGGGTGGTGACATCTTGGGGGATTTGGAGGGACCTTGGGATCAGGCTGGAGAGGCTGCAATCTGCCCAGGATCCTGCACCACATCTGCTTGGGGTCGTGTCTCCAGAGCTTGGCACGTTATCGGTGTGCTCCTCAAGGCACTGCCCATGGAAGATGATCCCTGGGTAGATGAGGGGAGCTGGAGAGAGGAACCAAGGGAGGATGTTGCTGCTGCTCTTTGGGCCCAGGATGGACTTAAAAGGCCAGAAGGATCCAAAGCCCTGAGCAAACGTGGCTGGAAACAGCCTCAAATTGCACCAGGGAAAGTTTAGGTTAGAGCTGAGGATCAATTTCTTCATGGCAAGGGTTCCCCAGGCCTGGCTCAGGCTGCCCAGGGCAGGGGTGGAGTCCCCCTGATCCCTGGAGGGGTTTCCAGGCTGTGGAGATGTGGTGCTGAGGGACATGGGATAGCGATCTCAATGATCTTAAAGGTCTCTTCCAACCAGAACAATTCAGTGATCAGGATCCCTCAGCACGGTGTGGTCTCTCCACGCTGGCATGAGGAGATCTGCCCCTCAGTGGCCCGTGGGCAGCTCTTGGAGGGCTCTGAAGAGCTGGGGCAGGGGCTGTGCAGCCCTTCTCCAGGTGCTTGTGTCCATCAGCCTCGTTTCTCTCCCTCGCACAGACTCTTCCCCGAGCAGCAGCAGCACCCCCGTGTCCGGCTGCAGCTCTCCCAACGACAGCCTCCCCGCCGAGCACGGCGCCCTCCCCACCGCCTCCGCCATGGCCCACGAGGTGAGTCCTGGTGGCCTCACGGCCAGAGCTCCTGGGGCTTCTTCACCCCAGGCTTCGGTGCTTTGACCTCACTTGGGTGCCTTGACCTTCCACTCCCCTCGGAGGCTCAGAAGAAGGTAGAGTCCCCCCGCAGTGACCTCAGCTCTGAGCCCACCTACCCAGGAACTACCCCCAGCCCTGCGTGGTGGGATCCTCTACCCAAGCCAGCGCTACTCCAGCCGCTCTTCCATCCTTCTCAGGGGGCATTTCTCACCTCCTGGTGCCTCTGCTGTCCCCACGTGTTCCCAAAGCCCCTTTGCCCAGACCCTGGGTGTCCCCCTAGGCAGCCCCTCAGGGCTCAGCCACCTTCTGGAGCTGCTTGTCCCAGGCAAAGCCCCTTTGCCCAGGCCCCAAGTGTCCCCGTAGGCAGCCCCTCAGGGCTCAGCCACCTTCTGGAGCTGCTCGTCCGAGGCTGGAGCAGGACACTAATGGTTTGTGTTTGGTGCAGACGCCCCTGGCCCAGCGCCTGATGATGCAGGAGAGCTCCCTGGCCCAGTTTGCCCTGCAGAGCGCGGCCTCCCTGCCGGCCATCACGCTGGGATTGCCGGCTACCACTAGCACCAGGGTAGGTAGCCAGGCTGTAGGTGGCCCCAGAACTGGGCAGAAGGTCTCCAAGGAGCAGGGGAAGCACTTTCCTTTGGGTCTGAAGTTCCTGGAGTGATGCCAGGCGTGTGCTGGCCACCAGCCCTTCCTCGTGCCGCGTCCTGGTGGTCCCTCACCCAATTCTCCTCCTCTTCCTCCTCTTCTCTGCAGGGAGAAGCAGATCGCCGCCCGCTCTCCAGCCTGGCTCATCGTGTACCCGTCCTGAACGGCCCTGTCCTGGCGGGCACCCACTCGCCCATGTTCATACCAGCTGGTTTGGAGCAGCACGAGGCCGGGAGCCCCTTGTCTCCTCGGCTCCAGCCCGTCATCATCCTCGAGCCCTCGGTCGCCCACACGCCGCTGGTGGCAGGTAAGTGTCGACCGACACTGAGGGACCACATCTCCACGGCTTGGAAACCCCTCCAGGGATTAGGGAGACTCCCTCCCTACCCTGGGCAGCCTGGGCCAGGCCTGGGGAACCCTTGCGTGGAAGAAATTGCTCCTCAGCTCCAACCTAAACCTCTCCTGGTGCCGCTTGAGGTTGGTTCCTCTTGTCCTTGGGAGAAGGATGGCATGTGTGGACAATGCCACCCCTCACCTCTCCTCTTCCCTCCAGTGCCAGGTCTGGGGACAGTCCCTTTCTCCTTCGCCCCCTCGCTCATCTCCGCAGAGCGCCTTTCGCTCCCGGGTCATCACAAACCTCTGGGCAGGACCCGCTCGGAGCCCCTGCCCCAGAACCCCAAGGCCATCCAGCAACAACTGGTGTACCAGCAGCACCACACCCAGTTCCTGGAGAGACTCAAGCAGCAGACGCATCTGGGCAAGGTAAGATGAGGAGGCCCAGCTTGGGCGTGGGGTAGGGATGATGGAGAGATGTGGAAGAGATGAGAGCCAGATGCTAGAAGGGTGCAGGATGGTGACTTCCAGGCGGCCAGGGCTGAGCTCAAGCCATGTGTGCGAGGTCCTACCTTGGCCAGACTCATGGCAGCAAGCTGAGGGTATCTGCTGAGGTTCCTTGGCTCCCACATCCACCGTACTCCTTGTCTGGAGATGCCCCATCGCCCCCCGTGACCTTCTTGATCTCTCCGCGTCCCCTGCCACCTCCACGCGCTCACTCGTGTCCCCTCCGGCCGCAGCGCATGGCCAAATCCAGCGAGAAGCCCCGTCTGCGGCAAATCCCCTCCTCGGAGGACATGGAGGCTGAGGGGACGCTCCTGGAGGCCGGGGCTGAGAGCGGTGACCTGGCGAGGACGCGCGTGGAGCCCCCACGCCCGGGGAGCAGCGTGAAGGAGCCCGAGAGGACGCAGAAGATGCTGCAGCCTCAAGAGGAGCTTGTTCTCCAACAGGTACCCGAGGGCTGGTGGGGATGGGGGAGCCCCGAGGAGGGGTCCAGGGTTATCAGTCCCAAGCTGCCCTTTCCCTGCTGGGCACAAGGAGCTCGTGGGCAAGAGGGACGATGCCTCCTCTGGTTGTCCCAAATTGCCTGAAGCCCTCAGGGTGCTTTGAAACCTTCAACACAGGTTCTAAGAGGTGGAGTTCCTGGTCTTGTCCCTCTCCTTGCCCCACAGTTTGGAGAGATTCTTTTCTCCATCCCTTGGTGTCTCCCACTGGAGGCTCTTGACAAACCCAGCAACGCTGGTAGGGCCTCAAGCCTGAGAAGATTTAGATCAGACCCTGAGAGCCACCTCTGTAAAGGGGGGCTGGGGTCACGGGCACCATGTCTGGACCTTCCCTGGGACATGGACACCACGTCTGGACCTTCCTGGAGCCTGAGGCAGCACAGGGATGAGAGCTGCAGCTACCCCTGGTGGGCTGGGCATTGTCCACAGGTTATAGGGCATCATCCCCAAGTTATTTGGCATCATCCCCAAGTTATTGAGCATCATCCTCAGGTGGTTTGGCATCATCCCCAGGTTTCTGGGCATCATCCATCCCCAGATTGCTGGTTGATGTCCCCCAAACGCTGCTCCTTGCAGCTCTGCCCAGCAGAGAGCAGCAGACGCTGCGTGATTCGCCCCAGGTCCTTCAAACCTCCTCCCAGCAAGGATGGAGGTGTCTCATCCAGACCCTTGGGAGGGAGCTCAGTGCAGGGATCCCTTCCAAGGTTGGGTGACGCCGCTCTCGCCGCCCTGGCACCGTTCTCCAGGTGCCACCTCAACCACCTCCTCTCTCCACCAGGCCTACCTCTGGGATTCCTACCAGCGCGCGCAGCAGCAGCTCCTCAAGCGGCAGCCCTTGGCCGACTCCCCCATGGTCCCCACCATGCACGCGGGGCACAGGCCCCTCTCCAGGGCCCAGTCATCTCCTGCCACCGCCACCATCTCCCTTCCTACCCAGGAAACGGCCTCCAAGCCACTCGCCTTGCCCGTGCAGGAGCAGCCAACCAAGCCTCACTTCACCACAGGTACCATCCGGCCCCACCGCGGCGTTGGCACACCTGGAACTCCTGAAAAGGAGCTGAGGTGGGGCTAGTACCATCAAGGATGAGGTTGTCCCATCAAGGCTGAAGTTGTCCCCATCAAGGACGAGGTTGCCCTATCAAGGATGAGGTTGTCCCATCAAGGATGAGGTTGTCCCATCAAGGATGAAGTTGTCCCATCAAGGATGAGGTTGTCCCCATCAAGGACAAGGTTGCCCCATCAAGGATGAGGTTACCCCATCAAGGATGAGGTTGCCCTATCAAGGATGAGGTTGTCCCGTCAAGGATGAGGTTGTCCCCATCAAAGCTGGGGACAGCAGCTCTCCTCGTGCCTTGCAGGGCTGGTGTACGACTCGGTGATGCTCAAGCACCAGTGCTCCTGTGGGGACAACAGCAACCACCCCGAGCACGCGGGCAGGATCCAGAGCATCTGGTCCCGGCTGCAGGAGAGGGGCCTGCGAAGCCAGTGCGAGGTGAGCAGGAGCGGTGGGATGGCCAGAAGGAGATGCTGGTTCTAGCAGATCTCGTGCTGACAATGTGATTTGGGTTCCTGTTCCCACCATCAGCCCTCTTGCAGGACCAGGGCAAGGATGGTCCCCCTGGATTTGGCGCTGGGGAGGCCGCCTCTTGAATCCTGGGGTTAGTTTTGGGTTCCTCAGTCCCAGAAGGACCTGGAGGGGCTGGAGCGTGGCCAGAGAAGGGCAATGGAGCTGGGCAAGGGGCTGGAGAACAAGGAGAAGGGGCTGGAGAAGTTGTGAGGAGCAGCTGAGGGCCCTGGGGGTGTTGAGCCTGGAGCAAAGGAGGCTCAGGGGAGACCTTCTGGCTCTCCACAACTCCCTGCCAGGAGCTTGGAGCCAGGTGAAGGGTGAAGTCTCTTGTCCCCAAGTGATGGGGTGAAAGGAACCGGCCTCAACTTGCACCAGGGGAAGTTGAGGTTGGAGCTGAGGAGCAATTCCAGCATTTGCTGCCTGGTCGCTGCCTGCAGATGATGAGGGGGGGTTCAAATCAAGTTCCAATCCAATGGAAGAAGCACCTCCCGGTTGTGGTGGGACAACCAGAGGTGTCACCTCCACCTCAGGAGGTTGGCGGGAGGGGATGGACGAGCTCCCGTGTCCCACCTGGAGCAGCCCGGTCACATCCTTCATCTGCCACCAGTGTCTGCGGGGCCGCAAGGCCACCCTGGAAGAGCTTCAGTGCGTCCACACCGAGCGCCACGTCTTCCTCTACGGCACCAATCCCCTCAACCGCCTCAAACTGGACAACGGGAAGCTGGCGGGTGAGTCCACGTCCACCTCCATGTCCACGTTCACCTCGCTGAGCCCTCAGAACACCCTCAGCTCCTCTGGAGGCTGCTCTTCGCGCTGGCCGAGCAGCAACGCTGGTGGTCCTTCCTCACCACCTTCCTGCCACCAGTTTCCCGGCTCTGATGTCCTCGCTGTCCCCTCTCCCCGCAGGGATCCTGTCGCAGCGGATGTTCGTCATGCTGCCCTGCGGAGGGGTGGGGGTGAGTGCTCACTTTCTGCTCTGGATGGGTTTGGACGGGGTCGTTCCTTTCTTCTACCACCAGCGAGGGCCTCCTCATGGGTGGGAGCTCCAGAAGCCTTTGAGCTACCAAGGTTGGGCAGGCTCAGGTGGGATCAATCCATCTGTGGGCGAGATGCTCTGGAGGAGTCTGGGGCAACCAAAAGCCCCTCAGATCCCTTTGGAAGAGCCTCGGGCAACCAAAAGCCCCTCAGATCCCTTTGGATGAGCCCGGGGCAACCAAAACCCCCTCAGATCCCTTTGGAAGAGCCTTGGGCAACCAGAAGCCCCCTCAGATCCCTTTGGAGGGGCCTGGGGCATTCACAGGGTGTGAGCTGGTGGGACGGCTGGTGGAAGCCACGAGCCGTGGTCTCCGTTGATGTTGGGGAGCGATGTGATGGGGCCAGCAACTCGCCACTTCCTCCAGACGCTTCCATGGCCTCTCCTTTCCCAACTTGCCTCCTGGTTTCTCTCCATTCATGGTGTTCTCCTCTCTTCCTCTCTCTCCCCCCCGTCTCTGTCCTTCTCTCTCTCTCTCTCTTTCAGGAAGGGTGTCCCCTCCACGCCTTCCTGCTGCTTCTTCTGGTTCTTCTCCTCTCTTTGCCCCCGCTGCTGGGCCCCAGCTCTTCTCAGCATCTACTTTCCTCACTCTACCTCCTCCTCCCTCCCCTCCTCTGGCCCAGGGGTGGGGCTGGAGCTGCCCCTCCCCGCGGGCAGAGGGGACCCTTTGACTTGCGCCCGTGGCCTTGCTAAGAAGAGACTTTGAGTCTTCCGGCCCTTGACGTGACCCCGCTCAAACCAAGATGTTGGGTTAAGCAATAAAATAAGATGAAGAAGGTAACGAGCGTTTTCTCCGTCCCTCCTTCCAGCCCCTGGGGCAGGGTGAGGTCTTCAACCTCCTCAGTGGAGGAGCTGCCATCCTTGGCTGGGGGCACCAGGGAGCTTCTGGGCAGCTCGCCCCGTTGCGTGCCAGGTTGTCCAGTTCCGCGGTGCCCGGCCCTTTGGTCCTCACGGGACTTCAACCCCTTATCCCCGAGCAGAAAGTGTGGGTCCCGTGGCTGAGATCTCCTCCAGCTTTGACCTGGAGCCATTTCTGCCCCGTGGGCTGGATGCCACGCTTAGTGGCAGGGTTTAGCTGAGTGGTGGTGGTAGGTCCTAGGCTGGACTTGATGATCTAAGAGGTCTTTTCCAGCCTTAATTATTCGATTCTATGATTCTGTGATTCCAGGTGGACAGTGACACCATCTGGAACGAGCTGCATTCCTCCAACGCAGCCCGGTGGGCCGCGGGCAGCGTCACTGAGCTGGCCTTCAAGGTGGCCACCAGGGAGCTGAAGGTACGGAGGGGCTTCACGTGGGGGTCCCAGAGCTGGGTAGCGCCCCATGGCCAGGCAAGAGCTGGGCTGTGGGGTCCCACCAGCAGCCGTTGGGTGCTCCCAGCTCTGTGCCGCTCTGGGTCCCGTTCCCCAGCTCTGATCACCTCGTTTTTGTCTCCAGAACGGCTTTGCCGTGGTGAGGCCCCCAGGACATCACGCGGATCCTTCCACGGCCATGTAAGGATCCCTTCCCACACCTCAAAACCCAACTGCTGGCCTCCACATCACTCCAGGGTGGCCCACCTGGAGAAGAAGGGTCCTCAGGAAGGTGTAACAGCCTCTGGCTCCTTCTTTGCAGGGGATTCTGCTTCTTCAACTCGGTGGCCATCGCTGCCCGGCAGCTCCAGCAGAAAGGGAAGCTCAGCAAGATCCTCATTGTGGACTGGGTGAGTCCCTTCTGGCCCCAACCATGTCCCTGCTCCTCGTCAAGATGTCCCCAAGAGGGAGGGACTCCACCTCCTCCCAGCTCTGGTTTGGAGCTGGTCTGGAGAGCAGCAAAACCTCCTCCTTTGGGAAGGTAGCCAGGAACCCTCCAGCACGTTGGGATGTGGGAGCAGGAGCAGATCCTGGGGATGGTGGATCCCCTTTAGCCCTCTTAGGCTCTTGGACCACCCCGAAAGCTGCCAACAAGAACATCCTCCTGATTGCTCCTCCTCTAGGACGTTCACCACGGCAACGGGACCCAGCAGGTCTTCTACAGAGACCCCGACGTTCTCTACATCTCGTTGCATCGTCACGACGACGGCAACTTCTTCCCGGGCAGCGGAGCCGCCGACGAGGTAAAAAACCACCGGGAAACCAGGAGAAGGCCACAAGTTCTACTGCTCTTCAGGATGCTTTGCAAATCTGGCCAGCTCCTGTAGGTCCAGGCCACCCAGCTCAGCCTCCCCGAGCCTAGTGCTGCCCCAGCAGCTCCATCCTTCCTCTCTCGCAGGTCGGTGCTGGGCCCGGGGAGGGATTTAACGTCAACATAGCCTGGACTGGAGGACTTGACCCCCCCATGGGTGACCCGGAGTATCTGGCTGCTTTCAGGTACTGGCCTGGGGGCTCTGCTCTTCTCCTCTTTCCTTCTGCGTCAGGTTGAGCAGAATCCCGGTGGGGTGAGGTGGGAAGGAGACTCTGGAGATCATCTGGTCCCAC
>WEIS01017441.1:15279-26136 GCA_013389965.1 Todus mexicanus
CGTTAGAGACCCCCGAGCCCCGTTATAGAACCCCAAACCCCATCTCAGACCTCCAAACCTCACTGCAGATCCTCAAACCCTATCACAGACCCCCAAACCTCACTGGAGACGCCCAAACCACATCATACACCCCCAAGCCCCGTTGAAGATGCCCAAACCGCGTCATAGACCCCTAAATTCATTGCAGATCCTCAAATCCCATCAGAGATCCCCAATTGCCATCATAGACACCCCCCCCAAGCTCCATCGCAAATCCTCAAACCCCATCACAGACACCCAAACCCCACCATAAAGCCCCAAACTCATTGCAGGCCTCCAAACCCCATCACAGAGCCCAAAACCCCATCGCAGACCTCCAAGCCCCACTGCAAATCCTCAAACCCCATCGTAGACCTCAAAATCCCATCACAGATCCCTAAACCCCATCGCAGATCCTCAAACCGCACTGTAGACCCCCAAATCCCATCACAGACTCCAAAACCCCATCGCAGATCCCTAAACCCCATCGCAGATCCTCAAACCTCATCGTAGACCCCCAAATTCCATTGCAGATCTCCAAACCCCACTGTAGAGCCCCCAAACTGAACCCAGACCCCAACTACTGCCTTGAACTACGCAAGGACTCATCCCGACCACCCTGGCTCAGCTCAAAGCAGCACCTCAAGCTTAGACGTACCAGTCCTGGTGATTTGGCCACCACGAAGCGTCTGGTCCTTGCAAAGGATCTGGTCTTTAAGCAGCATCAACGGCCTCATCCTGGACCCTCTCGAGATGACGGCTCCTTAGCGGCCAGATCTCCTTTCTTCCCGTTAGGTTTTGGGGGTCTCCAGCTGCCGCTGTGCCCCCGAGACCCTTCGTTTGCGTGCTGAGGTGAGACTCGAGTGACCGAGCGCACCTGAGCACCGGCGTCTTCGCGCCCGGGCTCACCACGTCCCTTTGGCAAGGAAAACTCCTTCATCATCGCATCATTTTGCAGCCATCTGCAACTCCCGTCTCATTTTTCCTCTCCTACGGATCCCCCAGCATCTGCTTTCCCCACGCCACAGCTCCTCGGGCAAAGGTGAAGGAGGATGAAGGGTCGTGTGAGGTGTCCCCCCAATCCTGCATCCTCTACCTCCCCGTAGCCATCCTCAGGGCATCCCTGGACTGAACCATCTCCTTTCTCCTCATCCTCCCACCCCAAACCACCTGGATATCATCCTGCCCTGAACGTGCAAACCGGAGTTAAGAAGAAAAAGATGCCCAGGTTGCCAGGGTGATGCCTCTGCCCTCTCCACCGCATCGCTCCGGGCTGCCAAGCGCAATCCAGGGTGTTTGGGCAGCTTTCGCGTCGGCGGATTAATTGCAGAGATAAAAAGACCCGATGAAGCCGCTGGTTTGGGAGCGTTTCCCCGGCCCCGCCACCGAGATCTAAAGGGATTTGAACCGGGGCCAAAGAGAGGGAAGGAGGGAGGAGCACGAGGGGAAGAAATCCCAGGAAAGGGAAGCCGAGCGCTTCACCCCGCGTCACGGAGAGGAGCTTCCCCATCCGGAACGGTCCCTTCGCTGCCTCCACCGTGCTCATGTTCGCCTGTGGCTTTGGGAATATGTTGCTAAGCCTGGCAATTTTCTTTGGGACAGCATTAAGGCATCTCAGCCCTCCCTGTAATCCTGGGAATTTTCTTTGGAACAGCATTAAGGCATCTCAGCCCTCCCTGGCTCAAAGCGCTTCGTGGCCGAGCCAGGCAAAGCCTCGTAGATCCTCGGTAGCCGCTTACGGACGATGGTGCCGAAGTCCCAGCTGGGTTTTCGGTGCTGAATTCATCCCTTCTCCCAGCGGGATCCCGCAAGCTCGGTCGGAGGTGGTGTGGGATCAAAGATGGGGAGGGATGCTCCAGCCCTTCGGTTCTTAGTGAGCCACGTCTGGGATTTCATTGTTACTGCTTAAAATATTCTGATTTCTCGGCCAGAGCCTTTTTGCGACGGTGCTCGGGAGATGCAGCTGCTGCGCATCCCTCCAGTGAAGATGAAAATTCGAAGCATCGTCCGGCCAGAGACGTCCCACCCAACACCAGGAAGGACCAAGCACGATCTTTGCTTCGCCATCTCCACCACCTCTGCTCCTGCAGACACATCCCCGCAGCGCCCCAAATTCCCATCCCGTCCCGCTGAGCCGCTGGTGATAAAGGGATTTTCCAGGGTAGGAGCTGAATTAGGAGAGGAGGAACCAAGGAGAACGTCGGAGAAGCAGAAACGCAGCTAAGCTCCACCACGAGCCCCTTTGCAGAGACACAAAGATGATTCTTCTCAGCGCTTCAACAATTTTCTCCGGCTTTTTCTTTTTTCCCCGCGGTCAAACAGCTGAAACATTTCCCTGAACTCCTCCAAAACTCAAGCAGAAGCTGTTTGCTCTCCCACGTCGAAGTTTGTACAAAGTTTTGCTCATCCTCCAGCCGCATTTGCCAAAGTTCTACCCATTTCTGAAGCTTCTTCCCCCACCGTTAATAAAATTACAACGCGGATCACCTCAGACTAACACGGCTGGTCCTTCAAACTCCCAACTTGAGCCACCCCATCCCACATCCCACCACTGACAGTGTTATTTCAAAGCTTCGAAGCTATTTCAAGCGAGGAAACACGGGCAAGAGATGGTCCAAAGATCCTCCTGGGGGGTCCAGGATTAAGGCAGAGCATCACTGCACCCCTCTGAGACACCCTCTTCCTGGGGATCGCTGTGGTTCCAGCATGGGAATCACACCGGATCCATCATCAGATAATTGATAGGATAAGGAGGCAGGAGACGAGGATAAACGCGGGGAGAAAATCCTACCGTGGGAGTTCGGGAGCAGAGCCAGGAGCTCGTGCCGCTGCGGGAGCCCCGACTGCCATCCCAGTTTGAGCTCCCAACCTTAACTGGTTTGGCGACTCACGAGGAACATGGATCCCACCCAAACCCACGGAGAGCAGCGGGGGAAGAAGCCTCCAGTGATTCCAGTTTGGAGCAGCAAAAGTAGAGCGAAGAAGCGCTTCCTACCTGGTTCATCCTCCGGCTCGTCCTTGTCCTCCTCTACTTTGCAGCCCCGGTGAGCGGAGGACGCCGGGGACTGGAGGGAGATGAAGGACGGCAGCTTCTGCAGCCAGCTG
This sequence comes from Todus mexicanus, assembly GCA_013389965.1. Lineage (NCBI taxonomy): Eukaryota > Metazoa > Chordata > Aves > Coraciiformes > Todidae > Todus > Todus mexicanus. The sequence continues at coordinate 18,403 of WEIS01017441.1, forward strand.
CTTGGGGGGGCGTTCGCCTCTTTCCAAAACTTCACCTCTTGCTCCGCGCCGGAGGGTCCGGGAATTTCCCCGTCGTCGTGGAGCTGAGCAGGATCGTTCCTGCAGGAGGGGGAAAAAAAACACCACCGAAAAATAAAACCCATCCCTTTCGGCGCCATCCCGCGCAATGGAAGAAGCTGGGGTGAACCACCTCGCCAAGGTCCATCCCAGTCTGCCCCGTAACTCCCATTTCCCGGGAGCCAGCTTGGATTCAGCCAGAGTTTCTCACTCCCCAACTGGATTCCTTTCCTCTGAGCTCCCCCGCAAGGGTTCCAGCTCTCGGATGTTGTTTGGGTGCTGGCTGGGCTGAGCGAGCGGAGGAGAGGGGAGGATGGGATGGTTTGGAGATGTCCTGCTGGGCTTGGCTCAGCCCCAGCCCCGCCGGGCTCCTCGGAGCCCAGCTAACGTGACACCTCGTCTCCTTCCACATCTCCGATGACGGTGCCAAGAAAGGAAAAGAAAAAAGAACCTCCCGAGCAGGTTCCAAGCTGGGGCATGCTCTGGTCCCCGGCAGAGGATGCCAGGAGCTGTCCCTGGGACAGGAGAGGGGTGTCTCCACTCCACCCCAGCCCTGAGCTCATGTCTCCTTACCTAAAAAGAGCAAGGAGCTATTTTACACCTCGTTCACACCAGGGACATGAGCTGGGTGTCATTCCAAGGCTCTTCTGTCACTCAGGATAAGTTGGGAGAGCCCCGTTGAGCGCTCGTCACCCTCTGCTACCTTACAAGGCAGGGCCAGGATGAAGCCCAGGACTGGCCAAGAGCATGGACCAGACTGGCAGAGCTCCCAGGTTCCTCCGTCTCCATCCCACCATCACCTCCACGTCCTGCTGCAAAGAGCTGTGGAGGACACGACCATCCAAGAAGGAATTTTCTCCTCCCACTAACCAGGATTTTTAGATTTGGGCTTTTTGGCTCGAATTTTAACGACGTTGGGATGAAGTCGTTCTGCAGGCAGGGCTCAGGGGGGAGGGCAGAGGAAGACAAGGATGGGTGAAGCTCAAGGTAGTTTGTCTCCCTGTAAGTCCAGGGATCAATGTGTCCATCGGTAGCCTTCGAGCTCCATCCCAGCAGCCAAAAGCATGAGAGAGAGTTGAGACCTTCCAAGGATTAATCAAGAACCCAGCCCAGCATCAAAGCGGTTTAAAAAGCCTGTTGTATCTCCAAGCCCATCTCCATCTTTGCTTCTTTTGTGTCCAGAGAAGGGCAACGGAGCTGGGCAAGGGGCTAGAGCAGGAGGCTGGGGAGGAGCGGCTGAGGGACCTGGGGGTGTTGAGCCTGGAGCAAAGGAGGCTCAGGGGAGACCTTCTGGCTCTGCACAACTGCCTCAAATTCAGGAGCTTGGAGCCAGGGGGGGTCGGGCTCTGCTCCCAAGGGATAGGACAAGAGGAAACAGCCTCAAGTAGCACAGGGGAGGTTTAGGTTGGAGCTGAGGAACAATTTCTGCCCCACAAGGGTTCCCCAGGCATGTCCCAGGCTGCCCAGGGCAGGGGTGGAGGCTCTGCTGCCAAGGGATAGGACAAGAGGAAACAGCCTCAAGTTGCCCCAGGGGAGGTTGAGGTTGGAGCTGAGGAACAATTTCTGCCCCACAAGGGTTCCTCAGGCATGTCCCAGGCTGCCCAGGGCAGGGGTGGAGTCCCCCTGATCCCTGGAGGGGTTTCCAAGTCGTGGAGATGTGGTGCTGAGGGACACGGGGCAGTGGTGCCCTGGCAGCGCTGGGGGAATGGTTGGACCCGATGAGCTTCAAAGTCTCTTCCAACCCAAACGATTCTGTGATTTTATGATTCCTGAGGCAGTGAGTCCAGCCCTGATAGACTCAACTATGGATCTGAGGAAGAGAGGGGAAGAAGGATGACGGTTTCCAGTTTCCCACAGACCTATGGATAAGCTGTAGCCACTTTTGGCGGTGGAGACTCCATCAGGGCTCCTTCATCTCCAAGGAGGATGGTCCTCCTGGAAGAGGAAACACCTAGAGCAAGTTGGGAAGAAAACTTTTTCAGAACAGCAAAGTGAGTTTCTGCTCTTTCCTACCTGCTCTTCTCCTCCAAGACCCGTCTCCACTTGGAGGGGGGTTCGTTGCGGTCCCCATCTTCTGCCTCTCTTGGTTGGCGCTTCTTCTGGGGGTGCATCAGCTTGCAGCGGGCGCCCTTGGGGCAGACTCCTTTCTTGGCAAAGTCCGGGCAAACCAACGTGTGCTTCTTCTTGCACTGCGAGGGGAGGAAAAAAAAAAAGAGAGGAACGTTGGAAAAGGCAGGAAAATCCCTGAGGATGTCACAAGTTCCTTCAACAGGCCTCCTGGGCTCCTTCAGGTGGCACCAACACGTCGCTGAAGGAAGAGAAGATGTGTTGGTGCTTCCTTCTCTGTATCAAAATGTTATTCCACGCCAAAGATACTACTTAAAATATTAGTGTCCTCTGGGAGATGCTCCACGCTCAGCCCCAGCCTTCCAAGCACCTGATTTTATGGACCAAAGTCTTAACAGCAATGACCTACCCCCAAGGTGGTGATGCTGGGAGGTGCCGAGGAGGTGAAGTGGGCTGGAGAAGCTGGTTTCAGAGAGGACATGGAGGTTTTCCTGTCATAGTGGATGTGGAAAGGAGCAGGGAAGAGCAGGAATGAAGCAGGAATGAATCCTTTTGGGATTTATTTGAGGACTGCTGCCTGGACCACCCTCCTTGCTGAAGGCGGCCCAGGGCTGGAGCTCAAACCGTTCTTCTTAGGGTTGAGGAATGATCTTGGCCGATGCTCTCCTGTCCAGCAAACCATAGAGAGTTCATCCCAGCTTATCCCAAAGGGATGAAGGATGGGAGGAGGTCCTGGAGCTCTGCTCAACCTCACAATGTCCAGGGGGACCCACCCTACCAGGAGGCTGAGCCCAGCATGGCTCTCTGAGGGCAACAAGCACCCACAGCAAGACATCGCCCAACACACGCAACGCAACGGAAGGTCCACAATGTGAGCATCCATTTGCCCGCGGACCTTCTCCACGAGCAAAGAGGCGCCTGCTTTGTCCCCACCGCGCGTCCTCCCACGCTTGGATGCCCACCTTGCTCCCGGGCTCGAATTCCACAGAGGTTTGGAGGGGAAAAACGGGACAAATCCACGGGAAAAGAACCACGGTGAAGGTTTCCGAGCGATGGTTCTAAAAATGCAGCTCCCCGACAATGAGGGATGTAGGTGAGCTCCTGCCCTTTGAATGCAACTTGACTTTGAGGGGCACGGGAGCAGCTCCCCGCGCTGACCTTTGGGACGAGGCGGCAGCCCCGCTGAGCCGGGGGAGCTCTCTCCTCGAAAGGGCAGAAGGGTTCGGCGGCTCTGCCGCCCGGGGCCGCTCGGTGAAGTCGGCAGCGGAGCAAAGAGCTCGTCTGCTGGAGGTTGGGGGTGGTGGTGGTGAGCAGCAGGAGGGCTGGGGATGCAGATGGACACACGGACATTGGCTCCATAGGGGGGGATGGTGCAGTGACAACATCGCTTTTCCACGGAAAGTTCATTTTAAACCCCAGTTCCTATGATTTTCTCTCTTGTTTGAGGGATCTTCAACAATTAATAAGTCTACAACCCAACGGAGAACCTGAAAGTAGAGTCATCGCTGAAGCGCCCGGGTTCTGCAGCTACTCCAAAATTCTGTGTTTCGTAGAATTATAGACCAGTTCAGGATGGGAAGGGACCTTTCAAAATCATCTAGTCCAGTTCCCTTGTCATGGGCAAGGACATCCTGTACCGCATCAGGCTGCTCGGAGCCCCCAACAACCTCCCCTGCCATGGGGACAGGGATGGGGCAGCCACCCCCTCTCGGATGGGGCAACCTGGGCCAGGCTCTCCCCACCCTCTGCATCAACAAGTTCTCCCTTCTCTCCTCTCTCAAGCTCCCTCTGGCAGTTCCAACCCAGCCCCCTTGTCCTGTCCCCACAGGCCCTGCTCCAAAGTCTGTCCCCATCTTTCTGCCAGGCCCCTTGAAGCCCTGCAAGGCCCCCAGAAGGTCTGCGCGGAGCCTTCTCTTCTCCAGGCTGAACCCCCCCAGCTCTCCCAGCCTGGCCTCCCAGCAGAGGGGTTCCAGCCCTCCCAGGGTTCCCAGTACAAAACGGACTCGGAAAGAAGAAGAACAAGAAAAAAAAAGGGTGTAGGCTTCAAAAAGCTGCATGGAGACATCACCCTCAAAGCCGGCGGTGATGCTGTTGTGCTGAGAAATGAAGGAGTTTTGGGGGAAACCCAAGAAACGGGGCTGCTCCTTCCCAGCGGAGCATCCAAGGGACAGGTCACAAATCCCTGAAGAGGGTGGGGACGGTGCCGTGCTCCTGGGATCAAGATGTGCCACCTCCCCGATGCCCTCACCGGCACCGACCTCGACGTCAATCACGGTACCAGAGCACGTTTATTGGCTCCACGGCAAAAAAAAAGATACTTAAGAAAGAAAACAAACCATGTGCGACTAATCCCTGGGCCGCGTCCCCAGCTCGGGTTTCTAATGGCTTTTCCACGCCGCCCTCCTCAGCGCTCGGTCCTTCTTCCCCCGTCCATCACCGCTGCTTCAGGGCTGGGAGAACCTCCCCGCCGGGTGGTTTGGAGGCTGGAAAAGCCCTTTCTGTTTATTTACGGCAGCTTCTTCTGCTCCGGCTCCGGCTGCCGGAGCGAACGTGTCGGTGCCGGGGTCGCTGGGAGGGGGTTTTTTTGCTGCTCGCCGCGTGTCAGCCGGGGTGAAGCGGAGCGGGGTTGTGGGTGCACCCTCTCTCCGGGGGCCATCCGATCCTTTCCACCTGTCGGTGGTGGCTAATTATACACCCCCCACCACCCCGGGACCCCCGCCAGCCCGCAGGTTGGACCATAAAAAGAGAAGCAATAAAGCCTCTGGTCCTTTCCAAGAGAGATAATAGAAAACCTGGAAGAAAACACCCTGAGGAGCAACCCTGCGGCTCCACCGGGTGCTGGTGAGGATGACGGCATCTCCATCACCCCACCCATGCTGTCCTCACGGATCTCCCCGCTCTGGGGTTCCCCCCCGTAGCGCAGCGCAGCCCGGCAGCGGTGGCCGGCGCTGGGCCGGTGCCCGGTTGGCAGCCGGGACTCCTCGCTGGAAGCCAAGGCAGCTCTGGGTGAAATTCAAGGTGCCGCTAACGACCCACAAAGCCTTAAATGGCTCAAGGAGCCCCGGGGTGCGCACGGGGAGCGGGACGGGGACGAGGGGGGTTTGCAAGGCGCAGCCTTCTTTAGCACGGTCCTGGCAAAGGAGGAGGTAGCAGCTGGTGGAAGGTCCTGGCTCGGCCTCGGGAATGACGTTAATTAACATTTTCCACGAAGGAGCTTGGCAGGAGGCGGCGGAGGGCGGGAGGAAGGCGAAGCTGGGTTACTGGGCCGACCAGCAACCACCCACTGACCCCAGCAGGGGCACGAGAGGTCCCATCCAGCTTGGCATTCCCAGCTGCGCTCTACCAGCACTTTGCCCTGGTTGAACTTCTCAAGTATCTCCAGGTTTGGCTCACCCGCTGCTCCAATGCTCCTTCCCCAGTAGGTAACGAGGGATCGGCAGATGGGCGAGAGATGGCAAAGAGCTGGAGCGTCTTCTCTTCTCCTCGGACCCGTGTCCATCTCTCTGTCCACCGTGACGGACACGAGTCCAGCTCCTGCATGGAAACTCAAAGCATCATGGTGATAAAAGCACCAAACAGATCTTTGGTGGAAGCGTGAAAATCACGAGTTAATCACAGAATGGTTTGGGTTGGAGTGGTGGTGGTAGGTCATAGGCTGGACTCGATGATCTAAGAGGTCTTTTGCAGCCTTAATTATTCTATGATTCTATGACCTTAAAGACCACCCAGTTCCATCCCCCCTGCTATGGGCAGGGACACCTCCTGCTACACCAGGTTGCTCCAGGCTCCCATTTCTCTAAGTCCTTTAAGCACCTTCCAGCTGGGAAGAGCAAGAAGTGGGGAAGGTGCAGCTGCAGAATCATGGAATCAATCAATCAGGGCTGGAAGGGACCTCAAAGATCATCTAGTTAATCTCCGAAACCCAAGTTGCCTCAACTCCGAATGCTTCCTCCTTTATTTTTGAAAGCCCTCTGAGCATCCACGCAGCTTCTCCGGAGCGATACCAGGTGGTTCCATCGCCGAGCGGCAGGATTAAGCGGCTGGATTGATGTTGGGCTCTTCGAATGTCCCTCGTCTCGACGCTAAGTGGTTGTTGGGAAGCGACTGCTGGAGGTGACGGAGCCGTTTCCCGACGCCGCTCCCAGCTGACAGCCAATAAAGAGCTTTTTTTTTTTTGGATGGTTTTTTTATAATTGGGTGCAGATGGTAACAGCCTTAAAATATGTATATAAATAAATAACATCCCAGCTCCCTGTTGTTAAAATCTGGAGGACAACACATCTGAACATCATCCAGGCTGTGGGATAATGATAGGGATATTTAGATGACACAATTAGCTCAAGGAATTTGCTCCGAAACAGGTTTCTGCCCTCAAAACAGTGATGCTGGGCCCTCCAACCTAAGAAGGACCTGGTGGAGTGGGGCCAGAGGAGGCCCCAGCAATGCTGGGAGGGCTGGAACCCCTCTGCTGGGAGGCCAGGCTGGGAGAGCTGCGGGGGTTCAGCCTGGAGAAGAGAAGGCTCCGCGCAGACCTTCTGGGGGCCTTGCAGGGCTTCAAGGGGCCTGGCAGAAAGATGGGGACAGACTTTGGAGCAGGGCCTGTGGGGACAGGACAAGGGGGGATGGGTTGGAATTGCCAGAGGGAGATTGAGAGTGGAGAGAAGGGAGAACTTGTTGGTGCTGAGGGTGGGGAGACACTGGAACAGGTTTCTGAGGGAAGCTCTGCATGCCTCATCGCTGGAATTGTTCAAGACCAGGTTGGACGGGGCTTTGAGGAATCTGGTCTAGTGGAAGGTGTCCCTGCCCATGGAAGGGGGGAACGATTTTCTGCTCTGCATTGCTGAGGAGCCCCGATTCCATCAGAGACCCTCATCATCTCATCATTCACACCCCAAAGGTGCTGCGGAGCCAGTTTCACGTGGGGAACCCATTGACGGGAATTACCAACCCCAAATCACCGCCGCTGGGGACGGAGCGAGCCAGGCATCCACCGCACACCCCCTACAGCATTATCTTCGTGAGGGACGATGAGCTCCACCACACGTGTGATCTCCGATGGCTCAGGGACAGCCCTGAGTCACCCACTGCTCCCAGATCACCCGACAGCAGAGAGAAGATGGAAACGAAGGGAGAGTCCAGCGTGGGAAGCAAAGGCGAAATCCGCTCTTCTTCGTGCTCATCTGCACAGAAGCTCAGGTTGAAATGAAGAACTCTGCACCCCATCAGCACATTGCCACTTGAGGGCCATGATTCAGCGACTGCTTTCCCCCCCTGAACTTCATCTTTTGTTGATGCACCTTCTTCCACGGAGATATTCAAGTGCACGAGAGGAAGTCACAGGCCAGTGTTTACCCAGGCGCTGTTATCAACTAGGCCAGGCTATTAAGCAGCTCGCGTTTGCCCTGATAAGCAACATCTTTGATGTAAACATCCGAACGTTCTTGGAGATACTACAGTGAAATTAAAGTCGCAATAAGAACCCTCATTATGTCATTACAGAGAACGGTAAATAAAGATGCAACTGGAAACCCACAAAGATTTCCGCAGCAATTCCCGGGTAGGATCAGGCATGGAAGAAACGTCAATAGATTTAGGGTCAGAGAATGGTTT
>WEIS01017444.1:1438-37188 GCA_013389965.1 Todus mexicanus
CTTCCATTTTTCTCGTAAGTGCTTCTCTCTTTGGATGATCTCACAGTGTCCCTTTGGCGTGGGACTGTGAACATTGGCTGTTACACTGCAGGAAAGCCATTTTAATTTGCCAAAAAAGTCAGCTACGAAACTTCCTTAGCCAGAAGCAACCCCAGTACACAGTCATGTAACATGCTTTGTATACTTGTGTTATTGCTGCCTGTATCTAATGAGTGCTTTTATTGCCCTTTGTCCCCTTGCTTGGCCATCAGCAGCAGCATTGAAAACAGTTAGTACTTTGCTGAACTGTGTTCTCACCGAGGTTACAGAACTTTCTACATAATGGTGGCAGAACACTGGAACAGGTTGCCCAGGGAAGTGTGGAGGCCTCATCCCTGGAGATATTCCAGGTNAGGCCTCATCCCTGGAGATATTCCAGGTCAGGCCTGATGGGGCTCTGAGCAACCTGCTCTAGTTGTGGATGTCCCTTCTAACTGCAGCGGGGTTGGACTAGATGACCTTTGGAGGTCCCTTCCAACCCAAACCATTCTGTGATTATATAATGTAACTAATTACAGTGTGAAATGGTTTTGGTGGGATGTTTCCTGTTGCTTTTTCCTTTTGATTTAAAGTAAGAAAATGTTGATGTATCGGTAGGTATTTAAGAAGTAAAACGCAAATTATTCTACTGTATATACATTGTAAAAATAAATATTTGAATTCTACCTATAAACATACATAAATTATTATATATATATAATACAAATTTTCCATTTGCATGCATCAAAGCCTTTGTAGTCTAGTTTGGGGTAGGGAGGTTAACTGTTGCTTCACAATTTATTTCTATTGAGACTTGAAATCTTTTCATCTGTCAGGTGTGTCTTGAATGCACCCGGGGGCGTGAAGCCAACAGCCTGTTGCTTTGTCTACCTGAGTTATAATCCTGCTTTTTTTAGTCATTCTGAGAAGCTTTGGATTCTGCTAAAACTCAGAAAGCTGTAGATCCTAATCTTTAATTGTTATTGTTGGTTATTTCCTTCCCAGTTGTGTGTCCATGTCCCCTCCTGTCCTGTCTGTTGTTGTGTTCCCCTGCCCCAGATCTGTTTCTAGAATTAAGATTCCTTTATTGTATCAAATGAAAGTTGTCTTCGTTCTGCTCAGGACTGCTAATAGTGTTTATGCAGTGCTGATGTTTGCCATCTTACAATGAAGTAATGGGATGACCCTGCTCCTGGGAGTAGTTACAATAGCTTGGAGTCCTTCTTGGCGTTCCTGGTGTTCACGTTTAGTATGTGCAGTGTACAGAGCTCGTGCGGCTTTTTATGATTCTATTACCACTCCTCCTAAGCGTGTATTTAGCACCAACCCTGTGGTGTTTTTTCTTGCAGCGCCTTTGTCATTTCATTCACTGTTGACAAGTTGTAGTGCCAGGTCTGTATAAGAAATGCTTTTGCTTGATGTCAAACATCTTTCGAGTGCGCTGTTCTCGTCCTTCTTTCATTCTGCTTTTCTCTGCCTTTGGTGTGACTTCGGTGACCCTGAAACTAATTGGGCTATTGCTAATTTGGTTTATATTAAAAGATTGCTTGTTCTGTTGTTTATCCCACTGAGATCTTGAACCAGTGATGGAAAACCTTTTCATAAGTACTTGGATATGGCCTTCTGGATGTGGTAAGGAGGAGGAGGATTTTAAAAAACCAGAGCAACTTCAATTGGAATGAATATTTTGAGGTTTCTTGGAAGAGTGCTATCTCTGGATAGACAGTGTGCATGCTCTGTGTGTTTTAAAAAGAGATCTGCCTTTTATGTGTAAAATACTGAATCAGAATATGCTGAATTTATAATTTATTAAAAAAAAAAAACCAACCAAGCAAACACAGGGTTTCGGCTGGTAACATTTACTGCCTCTGAGACTGCATTACCATAGAGTTAGAAGAGGCTTGGGTGCTACTTGGAAAACTGCATGGGCAGTTCTTCTAGAAATCGTGAAGGTGTGAAGGTTTATGCTAACAAACACTTGCACTTGGACTAAAACTCCCTCCCTCATGCCCTCTGAACTCTTCACCCGTTATTTCAAATATTCTGATACATCTTTAATTTTTAAGCACATACCGTGAAACTGTGGCGATGCATGGGAGCCAGATAAGGTCCTTGGACAAGCAGAGTCCTTTCTGCTGCTGACTTGCCTTTCCTGTGCCAGCAGTCTTCCCTACTCACCTCATCTCCTTCTCAAAACTATCTCTTCTAACTTCTCTGCCGTGTCCTCCTCTTCTGTGACATGCTTGCATTCGTATTTTATCTTAATCCTGCTTCCACCAAACCCCTGCATTAATTGAATGTTTGTCATTCATCCCATTGTTCAGGATGATTTTTTTCTTCCTTTTGGTTCTAATCTCTGATCATCTGTAAACATCTTGTTGCAGGTGCTGTTTCTGCACTGCTTCAATCCCGCTTGTAATAGTATAGTCTAATTTGTGATTGGTTCATAGGGATGTTTTTATTGCAGGGGATGTGAAAAAGCCCTGATTCACTGTGTTGACAGGTACTGCCAAAGTGATTGGATTCTGAATTCGAAGCAAATAGGAAAAGATAGCTTCAGTTAAGGCACCCTTTTCAGTTCTCAAATATTTTTTTTTTTGCATTGTTCGTAAGTCACTTCAGCCCTGCTATTTGAATGCTGGCAATGTAATGCTTCTGATAAACTTCAGAATAAGAAGCTTAACAATGAAATAAGCTTCAAGTGCTCTTGAATCCAAAATTACAGGCTTGGAGTGAGTGAAAAATATAGAATAGAATCATAGAATCGTAGAATAATTAAGGCTGGAGAAGCCCTCTTGGATCATCGAGTCCGGCCTAGGACCTACCACCACCACTCAGCTAAACCCTGCCCCTAAGTGTGGCATCCAGTCTGGCCTTAAACCCCTCCAGGGACGGTGACTCCACCACCTCCCCGGGCAGCCCATTCCAATGTTTTAGCCCCTTTCTGTGAGGATATCATATTAGGACTTCAGTTAAATGAACAAGTTGGCTTAGGACATGCGCCAGTACTCTGTCCGTATCAAGAGGTGAGGTTTTTAAATAGAAAAAAAAAAATGAAATGCAGTGGGTAAGTGCTGGTGGAAAAGTGTTTGAAAGATGGTTATTTTTCATTTGGTAGGCAGACATTCCTTGGGGCCAAGTTGTGATCTGGAAAATGCTTTAAGTAGTCACATTTAAATGGCAAATAAAATGAGATTGCACTGATTTAACTGAGCTAAATTGCTGTTTATTTTACTGTATAGTGTTTGGTTACTTATTACCATTCTTTTGAGGTGTGAAATGTATTGTTGCATCCTAGGCCGTATCCAATTTTCTGGTACTTGTGCAATCCATTAGTGTGTCAGATGTCAAGTGAGTCCGAGGGCTGTGTGCTCTGAATGCTTCATTTATTATTGAATCCTTGATTGAGGTTGGTAGCTGCAAAATAAAGTTCTGGTTGCATGTTACTCCATACAAATACACTTTGGAAATGATAGAACTGTTTGGGGATATTTCTGGCTAAAAGGAGGTGTGAGTATTAAGGAATATGCCAGACAGAGGGTATCGCACAGTGTGATCAACTTCTGTTGAAATCAGTCAAGTCTCATTTTTTTAAGATTTTAGTAGGTTCAAATTTATTTGCAGGCTTGAGATTTTGAACTGCTCGTTCAGCTATGGTAGTAAAAACCCAAAACCAAACCAAAATCCCTGAAACAAACCAAACCCCAGAAGGAAACTAAGCCAAAAGAACCTCCCTCTTTTATTTTCTTGAAACGTGCAGTGCATTGTTCCCATATCTGCCTTGTTCACTCTCTGTAGTCCCCCTCATCTATGCGTCTATATAATTTGTTGGAAACCATGGTGAAAACTGGGCTTGGCTCTCCCGTGCTGATCTCATGGGCTATCTGCAGAGACACTGAGGTTTCTTTGATATGCTGAGGAGAACGTGTTTCTTTTCCGTCTGATGAGCCATGGCTTCTTGTGGATCAGTTCAAGGCTAGCAGATGTCTGAAAATCGGACTTCTTTCATCACTGTTTTTCCTTTTGGATTGTTGGAAGAGCTAAATAAAACATTCCTCTGCTCTGAACAGACTGCACTATTATAGCAAAGGATAAGGCTTTCCCCACCCATGGTCTCTTGACTTTCTTGGATGGGAAGGGATTTCTGGCATTCTGTTCCTCCCATGGTTTCCAGTTTAGGGGTCTTTTTCCCCCCTACAAATAGCTCTGTAGGATGGGGCTGTGCAGCTGTCAGGGCTTACCGAGGCAGCAATAGCATAACCTTGCTGTGGCACCAGTTTTACCATTTTTCTTGTCGTTGCTGCAAAGCTGGCAGATGACACCACCTTGTAACTTAACTCAGCAAGTCACATTCGTAAACACTGAGAATAATCCCCACGCGCAGCACCCTCACAAAGGGCGCTGCTGAGTAGAAACAGTTGAGAAGCTTGATCTGCTTTGCTTTAGAGATAAAACCCTTACGTTCGATAGCATATAGATACATTTTAAAATGTCTTTCCAGTAGACTTTCAGCATATTTCACAAGTGCTCAATGAAAAATGCTCCGAGTGTTAGTCAGCAGATGAAAACTACGATTGTATCTCTGCTTCATGGTTACATATAAAAGCAGCAATGGTTTCCAGAAAACTGGGCTTTACTTGGACAGCTGTTATGTTGCCCAAGTTGTTATTATTTCTCAGTTTAACACTTCCTAAAGCTTGTTCCCATCTGAACTGTGACATCCTTCTTATTAGCTATTGCCATCACCACCAGTTTGTTTTGTGTCTCTGCTCAGCGTGATCAAAGTTCGAAGTCAGAGGGCAGGTATTTTTTTCAGGCTGTTGCATGTGGTTCAACACACGCCTGGTTCTCACCAAGCACGATTCATTCCTGCCGTGGGCAGATTTTCTGGGAAACTGGACGTGCTTGTGCCTTTGAAATTCTGGTCATTTTTATCAGGGATATTGTTTTGCTGATGATAATCAGATAATAAAGAGCGAGTTGTTTAGTGACAAGTGTGAGTAGCGTTTACTGTTGTGTTTATAGGAATAATAGTATGAATAATAGTATAAGCAGCCTACTGAAGCATGTAGGCTCCTTAAAATGGAGCTTATCACTTACTAGACATTTATAAATCACTAAGAATAATTAAGGCTGGAAATGACCTCTTAGATCATTGAGTCCAGCCTATGACCTACCACCACCACTCAGCTAAACCCTGCCACTAAGTGTGGCATCCAGTCTGGCCTTAAACCCCTCCAGGGACGGTGACTCCACCACCTCCCTGGGCAGCCCAGCCCAGGGTTTTATCGTCCTTTCTGTGAGGAAGAGCTTCCCAACATCCAGCCTAAAACTCCCCTGGTGCAGCTTCAGGCTTTCTATTGCCTTTCAAACTTCAGTATAGAAATACCTTAAAACCTTTTGTATTAATTATAACCTACTGGCTGAGGATGCCAAGCTGTTGGTTTATTTAGGAATTATGATTAACATTTAGGAGGATACTGAAATAAAAGCTTTTATGAGATTATTTAGAACCCTTTATTCTCTCTAAAAGCTGCTTTTGGCTTATTCTGTTTATTGCAGACCAGCAGACTTGACGTGGATATTTTAACGTCAGTCTTTGGAGTGAAATGACATGTTCGAGGTTGTAAATAGAGCAGGAGAAAGGCAACGATAGACCCAGTAGTAGCTCTATGAAGCCTGTTAAAATCCAAGCTTCATCATGGCAGCCCCTGGAAGGATCTTGTGAGCATTGCCAGTCTCTAGTACGAGCAGGGTAGCTTGTCTCTGTCCACCTGACATCCAGTAGTGGGTAGTGTAGGATATATCCATGTTTATGGCAGAGTAGATGGTGTATCCCCAGTGCATACTCTGATATATACATTGGAGAAGCTAGTTTACTGCAACGTCCTTGATTCAATGATTTCTCAGAACCTGGAATATTATTTTCTCTGTAAGTTTTTTTTAGTCTTTCTCACAAGTGATAACATTTTCAATACCAGAAACTATTTTACATTGTTTTTTGGGGGGACTGATCAGATTGAGTATGTCTGGAAGTCATCGTTTGAAAAGGGGAAATAAAGAATTGCTAATATATGTGAAATTATCCTCAGTGCGGTAGATAGCTGAGGTTCTGCCTCACGCTGTATTTGCAAACTCATCACTTGGGAGTTTCTAGGCAAGTTATTCCTGTTCTTGAAGCTTTACATCGTTCTTTCCTTGATGCATAGAAGCATACAGATTGGTTTTGTACAAACTCTTACGTGCATGTTTAGGAAGTGAGTGATGAAATTCAAATGGAAGGCTGCATGAGCAGCCTAGGTTTAGACCCTCAGACTACAAGTGTTCTGGAGCTGGAATTGCCCTTTGTTTTGAAACGTTGAGTTGTCCTTACACTCTAAACTGAAACACCAGTTAGCTTTCACTAGGAAAATGAAAAAAACCTCCTGTATTTCCTGTGTTCTGGCTGTTTTGCCGCATACTGCTTTAATCAAATAAGTGTATTTTAGCCTGGCACTTCCCTCACCTCTCGTTACTTTAATTGCCAGTAGCATATTTCAACAGTATAATTTGGACAAATGATGTGTGTGTCCTGAAACACTTCTAACGACTTCTTATCTTCTGACTGTTCGATAATCAAAATTATGCAGCTAACAAAGATTTCTATTAAAAGCATCACATGTTGCTTTTAAAAATACTGTTGGAGGCAGGCTGAAACATTCCTAGCAGAAGAGATCATATTTAAGATGAAGTGTACAGCTGCAACTTAAAATAATGAAAATTTTGTGGCTCATTTTCAGAAGAGGTTAGGTCTGAATGTTAGATTAGGTCTGTTGTAGCTGTCTGTAATTTAAAGGGAAAATTAATCTACATCTTTACTTTTTTAAATTGAGTTAGACTTTCCAGACAGGTTGTGTAAGAACTAGTAAATTTTCCTGCTGCAAGCTTCTTGAAAAACTTGGTTTGTTCACTTTAAAAATAGAATTAAACATATTGCTAGCAAATCTGTTGTGTAATGAAAGTGATTCTGCTGCTTGAATAGAACGTTTAAAGAACTAGAGATTTTTATAGTGCTAACTCATAGATACTAAAACCCCTAGGACTGTTTCTGTAGACACCTATGTGATATTTGTTTGAAGAAGTCTCAGCATAATTGACTAGGCAGGTAGATCAACTTTGCAATCTATTTTATCTGAAATTTGGAAGAACTTTAATCAGAAACAGCACAAAGGAATGTTGTCTCAACATAAAGCAGCATGTAACAACACCATAACTGACCTAACTGCTTGGTAAATGTAGTTTTTCATGGCATAACCAATCACTAAAAACACAACCGAAAACTGTTCATGGATGAGGTTTCCATTACCATATTAATGAGCGGTTTCAAAGACTTAACATTAAGCATGAACTCATATGAAACTGTATTTTGACAAATCTAGGTTTTTTCCAAGGTGTAGAACAACAGTGCTTTCCTGCTCATTCATCTCTAGGTATAATAGAGTTGTGCTGTCAGGTAAGTCGTGTTCAGACAAGAAAAGTAAAACCCCTTTATCTCAATTCTCCAAGTAAGTCAAGGGAGAATTTTGAATTTGTTTTTAAGGAGAGGCCAAGGAAAATGAATGAAGTGGCGAATGACCTGAGAGATCCATGAAACCCCTTTGAGTTCCCTTTGCTCCCTGTATACTGCTTGTGATCAAAACACATCATTAACTAAAGGGGGAGAATATTTACAGCACCTCTAGTTACCGGTGTTTAAGGTACATCTCTAATGTGGTCTTAGAGCTCTGCATTAAAGCACAAACAAGTGTCATGAAAATAAGGGTGAAAACTGGAATGTTCTGATAAAAAAACTACTTCTCTGTGAGCATGTTGATGGAGGGGACCCTTAGTTGAAATAACAACTCAGAAGTTTTACTTGAATTTCAAGTCAGGAGTTTTTGTAGCTCGTATGGGTTGATCATCTCTTGCGCGGTGGTTTTTATCTGTTAATGGTCGTGACCCTTCTGGCTCTTTGCCTTGTAGAACACGACTGAATCTACTGTCACTGTGGAGACCTTAGATGATGTACCTGAGCATGTGCTTAGGGGGCTTCCTGAGGACGTGAGGCTCTTCCCGTCTGCTGTTGACAAGACACGGCTTGGTGAGTGCTACAGCTGTGGAAAGAGTGAAGATTTATACACTAGCTCACAGAAATTAGTCGCTGTGAAAGTTTGGTGCCCTCCTGTGCTGGGTGGAGATGATGGCCGGTGCTTTTATCTGAAATAATTTCAGTTGGAAGGAGTGGACAGCTTCTAAGCTCCTCCAGCATCCCAAGATGATGTTCCTAGAACATAAGAACTGAGGTCAAAGGTTGACCAAGACACAGGTAGACTAGATTGTGAAAAAACTGATCTGTTACTTCACTGGTTTTGTGGTTTTCAACTACGATATTGTTTCCTCTTTCGAATGCTGCATCTCACTGTCCAATCTATAAAAAGTTCAATTTATATAAACCAGGTTCAGTGCAGGCTTGAAAGCTGCTATATGGAGCAAAGTGTTGTTCCTGTAATATGTGCAAAATGTTTGGCTTCTTTTTTAGCGAAGTTTAACGTGGGAAGACTTTACTGGGAGTCAGCATTGCCGACTGGGTGCTTGATGGTGAAAGGAATCAACTGGTAGTTTGAGTATAAACCTGATGACAGATTCATTACTGTTGGTAATGGGTTATAAGCTCCATGGAGCAAGGTGCATCTTTTCTAGTATGAACCTGATCTAGCATGGTCTGAATGAGAATGTTATGTTTAATTAGCAATTATTTGCTAACCTGTTCTTAGGTTTTGTGTTAAAAATGAGAAGTGCAGCTGTCCATTTTCCGTTCGGTTAAACCTTGTTAATAGATTTGTGGGCTTGTGCACATATTTTAACCGATTCTAAATGTATTTTTCTTCAAAATATACTACTAATTAGTTTCACAACTTAAGTGAGGGATTCATTTGCCTGGCATTGCTTCAGAGAAAGCAAAGGGATTTTTGGTTTAGTAACATTTACTCAGCAAAACAGATGAAATTTGCGAGACTTTTCGCTATAAAACTGTACTGCTTTTATGGTACTTGGAATATCACCTGAAGGGCAAGAAAAATTTAGGGAGCTTTTTGTCTTCAGAGCTACAGTAGCCCATGAGCAAAGAATGAAACCAGGTAAATGTTTAGACCTTTCATGCTTGGAGTGAGGTTTTGGGAGAGGATTGTTTGAATTCATTTTATTGTTCTCTTAATATTGTAGAATGCTCCTCAGTGTGAGACAGACACATGCAAGGATGTTAAGAAATACAAATTGTGAGCAGATGATTTGAGATAAGTTAGATTAGATTAGTTTTAACTCCCCAGCTGTGTCTCTTCAGGTGTCTGGGCAACAAAATCGATTTTAAAAGGCAAGAAGTTTGGACCATTTGTTGGTGACAAGAAGAAAAGGTCTCAAGTTAAGAGCAATGTCTACATGTGGGAGGTAAGAAACAGCTTGTTATTGGAAAAAGGGCTTTGTCACTAGGTCTGTGTTTTGTATTTAGCCTTTCATTTTCCCAGAGATTTTAGAAGTAGACATGGTATGAAATAACTGCTATCTAGCTATGTCTGCCATCACAAACAGTTATTTAGCGACGCTTGGATTGAGCAGCCATTCTGAATTACAAAACTTTAAATTATTGGCATTGTTTGAAATTGCTGTGTAATTTTTTTTATGTGCTGTCTCTGGATCACCCCTCCGCTTAAGAGTCTGTCTTGCTTTGTCGGCTTGAGCCCTGAGTGATATCCCTTCTGCAACTGAGCTCTTTCAACTGCCTATGAAATTAGGGAAATGAGGAGGATGTGGAATGTCTTAAGGGAGCTTTCCTCATTTAGTGCTTTGAAAACCAGCTTTGTTATGGGAGTGGGTTTTGCTTTTGGAGTTCTTATAGAAGTTCTCTAACTGTTGCAGTATTTCTTGTGCTGCTTGTGTTTGGGTTTGCCTTAAAGCAAATGCTGTCTGGACAGCTGAATAGCTCTTTAAACTCCACTGATAGTCATACGTCCTTGGATATTATGTAGATTTCAAAGTGCTGATGTCTTGATGTGGAGTTCAGTCCCATCTGCAGCACCTTTAAGGCAGTTCCCAACTACTTCCAAAGACTTCTTCAGTCTTTCTGAAGACACTCAGCACATGGCTTTAGCAAAGTGAATGGTCAAGGAGGGGAAGGATGGGGGAACTGTGGCATAGCATGTTCTGGAATGGAACTTGCTAGTTTACAGATTTTTAGGCTAAAGATACCAGTAGTAATCATTCTTCTGGCTCCTGGCCTGCAAAAATTGGAACTGTTTAAAACACTGGATACAGATACAGAACTTAATGTTAACCACTGTAAGAGGAGTCGATCGAGAACAATTTCCCATAAATGCAAATTCATGTTCAGGAAAGTAATAAAGTATTCAAGTATAATGTTTGTTGCATTGAGCTCATATTATCACAAACTCCACAGTGTAAGGTATCTCCAATTCTGATCTGGTACATGAACACTTAAGGAGATTGAATCAGTCAAGTAAATTATTGACCGTGCTGGATTTTCAGTGTTCTCAGTGGAGATGTCTTAATATTTTTTAAATTTGCGTTGAGAAACAACAGTCGCAAATAAGTTGTTACAAAGTTCTGTAGTTTGCAGCGCAGGCTATAATGGGAACCCTTCCTAGATTTCAAAGTAATTGTGGGTTGCTTTAATACTGATTCTGGCATTAGAAAAAAGCAGCTAAATGAGACTGCAACAGTTGGCCCCATTTGCTGATACCTGAAACCATTCCAGAAACCTAACTGTTAGAGAAGAGGGTTTGTAAAAGAATGGTGGGGTAGCAGAGTAGTTGGGTGTGTGAACCTCCAGCTAGAACAGCCTTTTCCACAAGAATCCCCTCCGTTTGTTTCTGTAGTGAAGTTAATCTAAAGAATGAGCAAGGCTTCTAAAAGCTGGCATCTCCCGTCAGTGTTAGTGATTTTGAACTGTCATGCTAGAGGATGATTCCGAAAGAGAGGACTTCTTTGTGTCAGTGTACACTTGCTGTGTCTGAGGAGAGAAAGAGACTTGAATGTATTTTCGCTTTCTGTTAGAGAAAAGCCGCAGACAGGAGAATGGCAGCAAGTGACTGAAGGCTGAGGAAATGCCGTCTGCCGATTCCCAATGACTGGCACAACTGCGCTGAATGATCCTCGGGGTGGTTTACCATTTACCACACTCACTTCAAGTTGCAATGTTCTATAGAGGAGTTGGAGCGATTTCCTTTCTCGCAGTGCACGAGGCCTTCAAACAATATTCTGTAAATTAGAAGCTTTAACTGAAAAGTAATCAAGTATTTCGTTTTGTGCAAATCCATAATCAAGTAATACAGAAGGCTAATAAAGTCATAAAGTGTTATGTTTTGCCATATATTCCCCAACTGTTGACTCTTCCACAGCATTGTTCGGCTCTTTTCTTCCACTTTAACCAAACAGATTGTTTTTACAGCCTTGGTCTGTGAAGCTGTTTATGCTTTCATATTGCAAGGGCTGGGTGTGCTGATGAACATTCTTTCACAAGTCAGCTGATGAAATCCATGCTGAAGTAGTTTAAGGGAGACGTTTTCTGTTTACTTTGGAAGAAACTAAGATGATTTTGGTATATTTATTGATAAAATCCTATCTTATTAAAGCAGTAGTGTGTCAACAGAAAAGAAATCAAATGAATCAAATGGTTCTTGTTTTAAGCTATCGTAGAAGTGTATTTTGAAATCTGAAAAGATTTAGACTTACTTGTACAGTATCAGAAATAATAAAGAACTACAACATTGTGTAACAGAATAGGAAAGTTACGGCGAAGTTGAGACTTTGCTTTATTCCTTATCTGCAATGCTGCTAAGTGTGTGTTGCAGGAGGTCGTGAGCTCTGGAGGCTGGGTTTGAGTCCGGCACCCTGAGAGAAGACCTTGCAGGCAAGAAGTTGTTCGGGTTTTTTTTCCAGTTGTATCAGTTCCACTAAAAAGATTGCAGACCAGCAGTGCTCCCCCGAGTCCAGCCCTTACCTCTGCTCATGTTCTCTGAGTTATAACAGCTCTTCGTTTAGCTTTAAGACAGGCAGTATTCCAATGTATGCCCACTACGGTGTTGGCTGCTGTGTGTTTGCTTATTGCTGTGTTTGTCTCACAGGTGTATTACCCAAACCTGGGCTGGATGTGTGTTGATGCGACCGACCCAGCGAAAGGGAACTGGCTGCGCTATATAAACTGGGCTCGTTCAGGAAAGGAGCAAAATCTGTTTCCTCTGGAGATCAACAGGACCATTTACTACAAAAGTTTAAAGGTATCAGTGGCTGAGGAATCAGTTACTGCTCTGTTACCTTTTATTATTAATATTTTTTTATTCTCCTTTATTCAAATCCTTTTTTTTTAAACACTCATATTAAACAGATTTTGAAATCTTTTAAGAAATATAATTAAAATATTGCAAATGCTACGTTTCAGTGGTCTAAATTCTTCTGTGCCCATACAGTTCACCTAAAGATCTACTGTTAAAATATGGGATATGTCTTGTTGGTTAATGATTTGCAGTAGCACCAAATTTGATATAAACTAGAATGAAAAACTGTAACAGATTATATAAAAGAAACGTTTTTCTATTTCTGCAGATACTGAGATGCTTTTTACTGAAGACTTTTTGTAGAAATCAGTTATTTTTATGGTCTCTGCATCATATGACAAAGATTAGTTGTTGAGACGCTTTTATAGGTACCTTCATGAAGCAAATTTTCCTGATTTTTATACCATTCCAATTTTATTCAGGGAGTTGGGGGCAGGACAACTGATACAATTCCTGAGGCATTGTAAATCCCAAACCAAGAAAAAAATAATCATTTAAGTAATGGTGGAGTCTGTTAGTGTTAGAATATTGTGGCTGTAAAGTATTACTTGAATCTCCGATCAAGAACCTACTAGCAGTGAGCATAAAGAGCTTGACTTTGGTTTTATTGAAAATGCTTTTGTGGTTTTTGGGTATGTGCAGCCTTGCTGTGACGCTGGGGCTGTTCCTCACATTTCCTTGTAAGGCTGACAGCATCTGTGAGTAACTGAGCTTCACTTCACGAAAAATGAAGTTGATAGGGCAGTACAGCAATATGTAAAAGTTACATTTGAGGTCACTTAATCTAGATTGAAAAAACCCCAAGCATTTTCTGAGCTTTCTTAATAGCCCTGAGCTGGCATTCAGCAGAGATTCACTATTGCCAGCCAGACTGATTTCTCTTCACTGTTTTATCACTGAGGGCAGGCTCCCAGGGTGAGTCTGTAGCCAGCACAGCTGCTTCTAGATGCTTTGTCTTGGATTGCCTCTGCCTTTGCCCATAGTCACAGGAGTTCATTAACCTAAGTGTGCTTTTGGAGTTACTCTGACATTTTAAATTTCTCTCTCACTGAATCTTTTATGCAGAGGTTTTAGCCCTCATAAAGAAAAGCATTCACATATTTCAAATTTGTTTTCTGATGGATAATATTGCACCGCTAAGAGAGACTGAGCACTGCTGACAGAATAACAAATCCCTTGCCTCAACATCTGAAATATCCTTTTGTTCTTTTGGCTCTCTTCTCTTGTGACCTCAGTAGGTGTCACCAACAAGATCATGCTGCCAAGCAGCTCTTTCTGAAGACTATGAGAACAGCCTGTAAGGATCAGTTTTATTGGTTTCAAAATCTGCCTGAGGTTTGTTGCAGTGCGAGATTTTGAGTTGGGGTTGCGAAGGGGCTCTTCAAAGAGCCACCTTCCGCAGGCTTTATTTGCCCTCGCAGCAACCACTTCGATGTGTGCATGCAGCAGGATGTTTCTTAGCCTCAGTTCAGTGTTAGCAACACCAGTCCCAGGCCAGCTCCTGTCTGTGCTGTGTGCAGGCTGGAAGGGGCATTACATCAGAAGCGGCATTACCAGCCCGGCTCTGGGCGAAGGCTCGATGCTGAACCTCTCGGGCCAGTGGGGAAGCAGCAGCTCTGAGTAGTTTTAGGTTTGGGTGTCACACAAAGCGTGGTGCTGGGGCCTGAGCTGCAATAGAATAGAACCACGGAGCTGTTTCTGCCCTGTAGACTTAGTTCCAGGAAGGCAGAGCAGACATGCTCAAACTAGTTCTGCAGGAGCTGGGTTGGGATGGCTGGTGTTAGTAACTTGGGCTTTATGCTGCTCACAAGTCACCAACTTTCCCAGAGCAAGTTAGTTTCAGAAGCATTGTAGCCCCAGTTCAGTGTTGCTGCTGTGCCCACACTGTCACTGCATCTGTGACACGGGAGCTTCAGAGGTGGCTGGAGGAATGTCTGAGTCGCTTTGCTGGGCAAAACTAGGTTATAGTGTAAAGTTTAACTTTGCTCTACATGGAGGAAAACAGCTGACAAACTTGTAATAGTGAACAATTGTTTAAAAGCCCATACTGATACTCAGTTATTTTTGAACTATCTATTTCAAGATATTTTTACTCTCTTCTCCCACCTGTTAGAGGAGGGATATATAAGGAAAATTCTGATCTTGCTAATCTGTGATGATTTCTGAAGCACAAGCTTGATGTGAAATTGGACGGTTTTCACTACCATTAATCATTGAGCATTCAGTCAGCACACTGATATAAATCAGGTCGAGATTTAGAAAGTCACATTTTGAGTTTAACTGCACAAGTGGACTATTCTTGTAGTTTAATAGGACTATTTAAAATCCAATATTCTGTTTAATTTCTTGTCCATTCCAAGAATATGAAAATGAACAGAAGCCATTAAGCAAGCTTCTTTTGGCTAGTGTTTTGTAAATATTTTTTTCATTATTTAAAGTGAGGAATTTATAGTAACCTGACTTTTGAAAGAAAGTTAGCATGAAAAAAAAAGGATTTTGAAAAACGAAATTGGAAGTTAAGCTGCAAGTGACTGAAGTATAGAAGTATAATGTAGAGGAGGAGATTTCAGATGTGTGGTCTCATGGGCAAATTGCTACATTCAAGCATTTAAATGTTGTCTGTTTTATCAGTTTTTACGATTCTATACCTTAGAAACTGCAGGGAAAATTCACGCCTTGAGGAACAGGTTGTGCTGTTTTCTGCTTTCTTTACGAAATATGGTTGCTTGTATGTCAGCTTTTTATTTAAAAGTTTGGGTTTGTCTCACCTTCCATATCAGAAACGATGTTACTCTTGTAGAGTCCCTAGCAGCCTTAAATTCACATCACACCTTACTGATAAGTGTAATAAATACTATCTGAAAGGCCCTTCTCTTTCTGCACACACTGTGTCACCGTGTGCATGCTGCCATTTCAAACCTGGTGTAAATTTACCAGCTCGGGTACGTACACACGGTGCCTTCCTGATCTTTATCATCGTTCATAAATTTAGGGGAATTCCATTCAGTGATAAATAAGCAGCACAGTTTTTATTTACCCCCGAAGAAGAATTAGAGTGGCTTGTATGTAATTCTGTTCTGCTTCACCTGGGAGCATTTAAAATCCTGTCGCGGCTATATTCATTTTTTCTTCCCAAAGTTTTCTTAACCTTTTTGTGAGGTTCTAATTTGTAAGTTAAACAAGCTTCCAAGCTTTATTGCGAAGATAAGCAGAGTCCAAATTTGCTTGGTGTAAAAGAACCTCAGCTCTGCACAGAGCTTCAACTTCCCTGTTCTCAACTGGGAATGAATAGTAATAGGGTAGAACTTCTAAGTGAGCACAAGCAAATGTTCTTCTCTTCCATCTTCTCTTCATCGTTACTGAAAGACCGAGGATATCTGTAGGCTGCTTTGCATGTGCTTTCCCCAGGATGCGTGTATGGTAGTTGTGGTATCTTGATGAATCGCGTTAAGGGGTTTCTGAAGTTCTTCCAGCCTCTCCCGGTGCACTGAGCTGGGTGAATAGTGTCGTTCTGCACAGAGTACCAGGCTTTGTAATTTTTGAAGAAGTAAAATGGCAGTGAAAACTCAGTTTCCAGAAGCCTTCTAAATCAGCTTGGCTCTGAAACTGTTCATGATTAAGGTGAATTAATTTGTTTATGGGGATGTTTTGTCAACCAGATTTGTAAGAACTGGAGAACCTCCCTGTTACAGTGTGAAAAATCCTCGCAGATGCTAATGGCACAAACTGTCCGTTGTGGTTATATTTGGGCGGATAAGGCCACATCCCGGTGCAAAAGCACAGATACCACAGTAAAAAGTAGCGTCTGTGGTGAAAAACCCGTTCTCTTCTGAGGTGTCTATACAGGATACATTGCAGCGCTTCTGCGTGCCCAACAAATTGAATTTTAGACGATCTGTGCTAGAACTTCTTAGGATATAACTTGCTAGGATATAATTCTTGAAAATAACAAATTTTGAAACGACCGAAACCTTTGGAACAGCAGATGTGCAGATTAAAGAATGCTAAATGCTGCAGTTAAAACAGAAAGCACCAAAAATCATGTGGGAGTTATTAACCTAATGAGCCTCTCCAAAATTCATGCCTTTTATGACTGAGCTATCGCGGTCTGCCCCTATCACACAACCAGTCCGTAGGTGATAGTTGGAGGAGGGTGGTTTCTGGAGCTTTTAGTAGAGGGTGTCACTGGTAAGAGCTGGCCGTGCGTTCTCCAGTGCCACAGTTGCGGTGGAAGCGGGGCTTGGCCAGTGTGGTCCTTCTCTTGTGTTGCCAGTGAGGGAACCAATTTAATTGTCTGGCGTTGAAGCCGCTGCTACATCTCATTTTGAAGTACAAAGTTTGAGGGCTTAGTTTAGATTCGGAGCAGTTGCACCAAAACTAAATTCACCCAGCTGAATGTTGGTCCCAGCTGTGCAGCCGACAACTGACATCCTTGTTATCACCCTGCGTCTGCATCGCCCCAGATCATTGCGGGCTCGCCGGGTGTTGTTGGGATGGTGAGTTGCTTGCCCCAGACAGTTCCTCTCCATCCCTTGCTGTGCAACGGGACCGTGCAAACAGGTTGCCCGTGATTTATCCTGTCAGGCATCAGGAAGCAAAACCGTACGGGCTTTGCTTATGTTATAACTTAAACACTTCACAGAGTTGCTGGGATCCTGCATCTCTTGTTGTTCCAGTGTCTGCGGGTATAAAGGTAATTATTGCCTTTATCAGGTGCTGTGAGACCTTCTGAAAAAAAAAAGTGGTTTACAAGAAGCAAATATTACCGTTGTTCTTGATATAAAAACTCCCTTTGGCTTCAGCTGCAGAATAAATGTGTGAGGATACGCTGTGCTCTAGTGTAATGCCTTTAAAAATAGGACCTTATCTCCCCAAGCCCGATGTTTCTTAAGCTGTGGAAAGAGGGGATTGCCCAGGAGGTGAAGGAAGGTGTTCTGGTTGATTTTCCTTGGTTTTGGATAGAATGCTTCAGGAAAGGGCGAGAGAATGATGGAGATCTAACAAACTGGTATAAATACATCCTTAGCCTGCGAACTAATCTGGATTTAGTAGGGGGTTGGGGTCTTTTTTTGCTAATGGATTTTCTGGGTTTGAGTCTGATCATGTTTTGAGGAGCAGGTGAAGTCAGCAGAGCAACTCCTGGGGGTCAGCTCGGTGCCAGAGCTGGCAGGGGAGGCGCAGCGGCGGGGCTGCCTGCTCGGCCCCCTGTTAAAACAGGAGAAATCTGAGCGGCGACCAGCCCAGCCCTGCCCTGCCGGGATCAGCGGGCCCGGGGCGCGGCTCGGGGGTCCCCGCGGCTCAGGGGTCTCCGTCGGCTCCCGGGGCTCGCGGGGGTCACTGGGCCCGGCCCGGCCGCTCCGCTCGCGCTGCCCCACAGAGGGGGAGGGAGGTGGGAGGTGGGAGGGCCGCGCGCGCTGGGCCNNNNGCCGGCCCGGGCAGAGTTGGCCGGGGCCGGGGCAGGGGCGGTGCGGGGCTCGCTGCGGGGCCCGGCGGGGCTGCCCTTGGCGCTGGGGCCCGGCAGGGGCCGGCTCAGGCTCCGACAGCGGCGAACTCGGGTGGGTGGGGCCGCTGCTAAAATTACTGGCGGCGGCGTGAACAAGTGGAGCGGCCGCGGAGCGCCCGGCCCGGCCCCAGGCGGCTCTTGGGGGCCGCTCTGCGTCCTACCGAGTGGCTCTTTTGGGGTTCTGGCCGTCGTGTCGGGGTGAGATTGTGCGGGCGGCCCGAGGGGCTGCGTCTGGCTGACTTTGGCAGAGGAGGGGGGATGGGAGAAGAATTTGGGGCGTTGAGGGGAAGGTGGACACATTAGTCTTTCTCTAAATCTGTTTGTCAAACCAGACAGACGTTATTTTTTTGCCGTGATTAATCCAGTAGCAATATTTTTCCGAGTGCATGTGCCTCCACGCGTGGCCTTATATAACTGACATTTCGAGTACAGTTTTAGGCCAAAATCGCAGCAGAAGCGATCGCTTCCAGAGAGGGAATATAAAAAGGAAGGATTTACAGTCGTAGCACAAGGGTGACGATTCTTCTTGTCTATAAATATGCATATTTATTATGTATGTAGATTCTCCAAAGATTACGTGTGAACCAGAGAAGGAAAGGAGGTATTTTAGATGGCATGCCCATTAATTTTTCTTTTCACTTGAAATTTAGGGCCCAGTCTTACTTGTAGTGCGGTTAACTCTGGAAGTCCCATTGGGAACAAGCTCAAATATTCAGGAGAAGAGTTATGATATAAATGATTTTGTTTATTTTAGAGAGTGAGAGGAGGATGGGAAAAAGAAGCAGTGCAACCCCATTGGTTATACTTCTGAACGGTAATTTGTGGGTTAAGCTAATACAACCTGGAATTCAAGCAGGGATTTTTATTTTGCTGCCTGAAATGAATTTAGCACGTATAGAAGTAGCTCTTGGTAAATTAGAGGCTGCATTATGCTTTTCCCTAAATGTGCATTGTCTTAGCAAGTAGGATTTGTGTGGCTGTGATTTACCTGAAAGGCTTGAAAAACAACAACTTGAAAGAATTTGATTATATTAGAGATCAGAAAAGCCAGACAGGATAATTTCTAAGGTAATTTTTCATGGCATACAAGTGTTATTTGCATTCGTGAAGTGATAGATAAAAATATCAGTGAAGTAATTTGGTGGGTTTGTGCTGATTTGTAGGGTTAAAGTTTTAACTGTTCTGGATTTTACAGATTCCAGACCGCCAGAATTAGGAGCAATAGGTCTTTCCCCCCCATTTTATAAACATAAGCTCCTTACCAAGGCTCAATACTAAAAGCCCCCAACCAAACAACAAAAACCAACCCCAAACACCGAATAGGTGAAATGTCTGAGAGTAACTAAGAATAATTTGTCAGTCTCTTCTATCATGAAGCAGAAAGACCAAATTTTTAGGATTTAGTTGCTTTGAATTGTTACGATTAAAGTTCCAGGAATCATGCTGGAAAAGATAAGGTGGTTCATAGTATGTTCTTTATTCTAATATAGATGCATATTTCGAAATGGCGTATTTTGAAATTGTGTAGTTGTTTTAGTAGGTTCCAGTGGAACTATTTTTACCCCTCAATGTTTACTCTGTTATTTTAGTATTTTTAATAATAGCTGCTAATATTTGCAGTTCACAGCAGTTTTCTTACAAGAAACACGGCATTTTTGTGCTGATTTGATGGCAGCAGCTGCAGTTAGGACTCCGGAATGGTTTCTAATGATACACCTTCTCTTTCAGATCTAGCTCTATCTCTTGGATATGGAAGTGCCTTAGCCTTGGGGTTGAGCCTTTGTGGGAAAACAAAAGAAATTGTAATGAGCAGGATTAAAAAGTTGTGTGATGGTGGTTTGGTTTTTTTAAATCTATCTGATAAAGGAGAGTGGGAGGAGAAAGATCTTGTGACTTGACTTCATGCATGTTAAAAATTGGTAGTCAGTCCAAAATAATCTTTTAGATGAAATACCAGTTTAAGAAACTTGCTGGAGAGTAACTCCTCGGGAGGGTTGTGAAATTGGAATTTATTAGCTGCGTAAATGGATCAACTAATTACTTTTTGAATAAACTTTGTTTTGGCCTGGGTTGCAGGTTGTCGTCTCACATATTGGGGAGAAAATAGAACTGGGGACAGCCAAGTTTAAACAACTGTGAATGAGTTTGTCCTTTAGCAAGGCATTTTCCAGAAAAGTAAATGACGGGACGTTATTTGAGAGGCTGATTATAATTTACTTATTCAAAACAGGCGGTTATTAAATAGCTCATAATTATTCCGCATTCAGTAAAACAAGTATCTTTGTGAATTTTTAATGCATCTTAGACCTCATCCTTGGGCAGTTGAGATATATATAATTTGACAAATAGTCTTGTTTCTGCAGTTTAACAACCTCTGGCTCAATGAGAAAAGATGGCCCTTTCATGGTAGAGAAGATGGGATATGTTGATGTATTTTGCCCAATTAACCAAGGCTTTCATTCCTTTAAAACTTCTCACATTGCAGTTGGACTGCTCTTTATTTCTGGTGAAATCCTCACCACTCTCCGTTCAGACTGTCTCACCGTAAGGTTGGCCTTGATTTTGTGAGTCAACAGCTGACCGAGTCTGGGGTAGGCACAAAGTACAGATGGAAGTGTTTTCCTTGACCTTGTTCTGCCCTCTGTTTACTGGTGATTACTGACACAAGGTTGGTAATCTCCTTTCGAGCGTGTTGAGGATGGCAGCCGGCATTCTCCTCCCTGTACCAGGCTTCTCCAACGTGGTTGCCAAAAGTTACGCCTCAGTCGTGTTTCTCACAACTCGCCTGCTCTTTACTGGCACCGCTTCTTCAGCAGCTCAGTGTCTTCTATGCTTTTGTTCTTGTTGTCTGCATTCAAAGTTTATCTGCTAGGTGTTGATGTTCCATCGTCCCTGCTTGGCTTGATTGTGGGTTTTCATAGTTGGAATAAATCCTTCCCATCTTTCTTCGACCATGCACAACAGCTTAGGAATCCTTGAGGGAAAGAGGCAGTTCTTACCAATTTACTTTTATGCATTGAAACGTTGCATGCTGTTGCTAAGGGGATGAGCACATTTGAGAATTAGAAAGAAATTTAGTAGGATAAAAACAAGCTAGGGGAGGGAATGGAACTCCCAAAAAAAGAAAACAACTTGTTGAACTTGGGAGGCATCAAAGGTTTTTATCTGAACGAACCCGTGTTATCTTAGATGTGATACTACATGGGTAAGAGGCACCAACTGCTGGTCAACAACTGGCAGAAAAATGATCTAATACGTTTTTCTTGTTTGTTTGTTTTGAAATTTTCTGAAGTTTCATTTATCTGTTAAGCGGTTTTCATCTACTTCTCCCAAGTTGTAGTTAAGATGCTTCTATCCTGCCTGCCAAGCTTGTAGGAAAATGTGTTTGAATCAAATGCATTGTTCACACAAGAGTTTTTGTTAACTCCATTTTTAAGGGAAAAAGAGACCAGCCTGGCTTTCACTTTACAGCTGAATTCATGTATCCACTAGAGGAGTAGCGTGGACATTTTTTCTCTCATCAGGTGATGCCTTCCTTTGCATATTACAGTAGGAATAGGTGGTAGTAGTAGTAAGCAGGAAGATCGAAGGTGAGTGTTTCCTTCAAGAACAACACTTGTGGAGTCTCTGGCTTCCACCTCAGTCTTCCTTTCAGAAGTAACTTTTCTCTAACTAAGTAAAAGTTCGGGTGTTTGGTTTGTTTTTTGTTTAAAAAGGGGATGGAGAGGATGGTCATACTTCAAATATCCAGTGGTTTTATCAGGCTATATTGTGTGTTGAGGCACTAAGCAGACTCCAACGCATAATCAAACCTTGCTAAAATAATCCAGACAGTTTCTGTCATGGGTTATGTGGCAGATCAAAAGTCTTTTCTTGAAGGAGGAAAGATACTGATGTTACACGGGATAAAAGTTTGCTCCATGAATAATAC
Organism: Todus mexicanus; assembly: GCA_013389965.1. NCBI lineage: Eukaryota > Metazoa > Chordata > Aves > Coraciiformes > Todidae > Todus > Todus mexicanus. The sequence continues at coordinate 23,256 of WEIS01017444.1, forward strand.
CTTTAAAAAAAAATAATGGATTTGGGGGTGGGGGAAAGAGGGCAATGCTTTCTTTCTCCCGTGGGTATTTTTATCTCTATGGCCATGGTTCCATGCTGTGCTGTTTGGCCGTATTTGTGTCTTCGCTTGGTTCCACTTAGCGGCTTTAGCTGCGCAGCAAACCCTGGCGGCATCCTTCGTACTGCTGTCTGGAAACAATAGCGCGTGTGCCGCTTTCCGAGCTTCTCTCTGTACGAGTTCAGGCTGTCAAGACGGGGAAAAAGTCTGTAAGTTCATTTTACTAGAAGCACAAGCTGCATCAGGCGACTTGAGTGAGAGTCTGTCATGAAACCAGATGACCTCTTGAAAAACCCAGTTGTGTCACCTTGTAGAGACCTCTGTGTGCATTGAACGCCTGAATTGGGTTCACCCACGTCTTAGGCAGCCCTTGGTGATTATTTATTGTAGTCCGGTGCTAAAGTCTCAAACCATTGCTAATAAAACTACAACTTTACTACCTTAAGTAGCTCTACTGCTATCGCAGTGCTGCTGTTTCCCATGGTTCTTATCAGATTTTAGGGCGAGCGTGAGCTAGAGGCTAACTCTTAGTAAGTAATGCTGTCCTAGAGATAGTGGGGATTGCTATCCTCGAGATAGGTGGCTGAATTACAAATCAATTGTCAGCTATTAGAAATAACTATTATGCCTTGCTCTATATCAGTCTGAATGCAAAGTGCAACTGGTCCTCAGTGCCGTCATAATAAAAGTTACACTGAATTTTCTTTGTCTGTAAGTGCAACTATCTCTGGAAGTATTCAATTGCTGCTGCAGGAAAGGGAACTGTAAAGATGGAATAAGCACGTTAAATTCTGTGGTGATGGAAATCTTTGCAGGTATTTTTGTTAATACTGTCATAGGTGTTCTCACTTGCTCCAAATAATCATCTGTACTTGAGAGTCACATAAATAGGCATCCTGTTTAGGAAAGGTAGGCCTTGGATTGCCAGCTGGGTGGCATCACAATTGATGCTCTGATTGTCTGGGGTTTAAGTTACATGAATCTATTAGTTAGACATGGATTTGGAATAATTTTTAAAGTTTATTTTCAACCAGTGTGGGGGGAAAAATGATTGTGCATTAACTGGAATGTAGTTTATAGAAGGATGTTCAAGGTCTGTAGGTTGTACGTTTGTAGCGAGGATAACATGAAATGATATTCTTAGTGAAGCTCTCTTTCCAATGGATTTAGTGGAAAACTTAGGTAGGAACTCAAGGCTTCAAAATTTCCTAGCTAATGACTTGGAAGAGACAAGGAAGGAAGGAGAAGGTCAACAGGATAATCTCAAACACACCCTTAAAATGAAATTTAATTTCCCCAAATTGTACTGATTTATGAGAAGAATGATATAATTCCGGTTGAAAAGCTGCATTTGGAATGTCAAGGGAACTGTATCTCTATGGCGGCTTCTATCTGGTGAATATCTAATATATTTGAGGTCCTCTAATGAGCAGAGTTTTTCTTCTATCCCTCATAAAATGAACCCTTTGAATAGGAGACTCGTATTACTTTAAATTCCCATCTCCACTTTGGCAGCAACGCCCCCGGTTCCTGTGATAGCTGCTGCTCTGAGCTCTCCCGAACTGCAGAGTGAAATTGGTATGATTCATTCCAGCCTTGCTCCTGCCTACGGGTTTAAGAATAGGATGAGATAAGCCTTCATTTCAGAGGTAAAAAAATAAATTATCTGCGTTTAGAAGAAAAATACTAATGTATTTCAGCACTAAATTGCATGTATTGACCCCTTAAACTCTGAATTTCTAAGTATCAACTTCTGGAAACACGAGATCGTAGCACATTGGGATATTCCCTAAGATGAAAACCCATCAGTGTTCTTGCTTTAGTCGCATTGTATCATTATTTCTCTGAACGTCGGGAAGTGTGTTTAGTGCTGTGCTGTAATTGCAAGATACAGGAAGGCTGGGAGGTTTGCTGCTCCTTCAGAAGCCTGGGCTGTCCTGTTGCGTGCACACTCCCTCCCCAAGCCTCCCCTTTTCCCTGCTGGGAGCAGCAGCCACTCCCAGTGTGCTCGGGGCAGTCGGGGCTGGCTCTGGTATGGGGGTGTCAGAGGTTGGGTTGGTTCTGGAAGTGGATGTCCCTCTGATGTTTGGGGAGCAGGGCCCCCCAGCTCTGTCTTCACAAGCATCTGCCTGGTGATGCCACTGAGAACTCAGAACTTCTCCTAAGAACTCAGCACACAGCATGAAGGTGGGCAGGAGCGCAGCAGCTGGACGACTCGGTGCTGATTATCAGATCTTTGGTAAAAAAAGTGCTACAAACCCCTTCCAGGCTCCCAGTTACTTTCTATCCCTGGGGTTTGTCCTTAACGTAACAATTTGGCCTTCATGACTTGTAACAGGTTGGCATGTTTCGAGTTACTATCTTACTTTTGGTTAGAACAAAGGGATGTATTTATCTAACATCATAAAAATATTTTCTGTGGATTATTTGGTGATTTGAATTCCGAAGCGTTGTGTGTTTTTCTTTATACTTTTGCTTTTTCAGCCACACTTCCTTATACTATTTTTCCAGGTTAAAAAAATAAGACATATCTAGAGCACAGTTGCAGCATTTCCTAACAAATTTGCTAGTGCTTCAGTTACATAACCTACAGGGGGAAGATAAATGAGGCACCAGAAAGCTTTCCAGTATTAATCAATTGGTTTTTTCTATTGATTAGGCTTAGCTTTGAACCAATGAGTGACTTGGAAGAAACGAAGCTTGATATTCCCCAGCTAATTATTTTTTTTAATGAAACCAATGTGGTTTGCAATTATTATTCTCCTTTCTTAAGAAAATACTTTTTTAATTTTCCTGAAAAAAAAGTGAAAAGTTCCAAAGTTTCTGTTGAACTACCAGTGTCCTTGCAGAAATATTTTATTGTATTCGGATTTTCCAAAGCTTTCTTAGAATGTTCTCTTCTGAAGCACAGAACTGTTCAAACGCTTCCACGGAGATGCAGAGAAAATCTGGTGATTGCTGCTCCAGGGAAGAGCTTTGAGAGAACCAGAATTGGGGGTTGTGTTCCAAAATAGGAAGGGGCTAAATTCCTGCAGAACAGGAGAACACAAAGCAGCAGTTCTCGGAGTGAAACAAGTGCTTTGTTTTGCATTCCCTTAAGTGCCCTATTTTGTTATTTAGAATTGTCCTGTTGCATACAAGGGAGCAAACCCCTGAGTTACCGACTGCCTGGTATTGAAGTGTGTGGCTTTGCTGTCTCATGTAAATCTGGGTGACTTTTATTCGCATGAATAATCCTTTCTTGAATTCCTTTACCTCACCTTAAGTCAAGGCTTTACCAGACACTCTTGCTCTTTCTCTGGTTTCCTTCCCTCCTGGGCAATCTCCTACTTCATTTTTTGTTTTCTAATTGAAGGTTCTGGCCTTTGTGCTGGATCCAGGGTAAAGTCAGCGTTTGACTTCCAGTGTATTCTTATTTTATTTACCTCTAGCTTGAATCATTTCTTGCTTTAGTGAAGGCTCTAAGTTCTCCTTGCATCGAGAATCTTCCATAGCTCTTCATCAGTTTTACTGCCTTCCTCTAGGTGTTTTCTTTTTATCCTTCACCTTTTCAAAATAATTTGAACAATATTACTCATATTGGTTCTGTATCATTAATGACACTGAACCTTTTTGGCACTTGTTTTTATTACAGTTTACAATAATTTTGCACTGATCATTTATTTCCCTTGCATTATTTGCAGGGAGCATCTTACGCTGAGAGCCCATTTCCAGCTGCCCCCTGTAATTTATTGTGGGATAATAAACAAGCAGATTTAAGTTACCTTCAACTATGTGCATGCGAAGTTGTGATGACTGGCTTATTTGTGGGAGAGATGCAGGCTCCCTTTGTGTGTTCGCGTGGCTCAGAGCTGTTTGCTTTAGCTGTGAGATGGCCTTTGTGAGGTATTTCATGTTTGCAAAGTCTCCGAAGATTCTCATGTCACTGGATTACGAAACTGCAAAATATCGAAGTAATTTTATATCCCACTTATTAACTATGTAGTACAATTTCCAGATGAACACAAGAGAAAACCAGTTGTATTTATTTTTTTAAAACTGTCGAACCGTAACATTTGTTTTGTTATCCCTGCCAAGGACCTTACCCAGGTTGCCATGAATGACTTCATTCTGAGGAATTCTCACTGGCCTACACTTGCTGTGTCAGGTTCCTTAAGGAAATGTTAGAGCAGTCGAAGCTTTTACTTGGGGTTAACAGTTATTGAAATAAGACTCACTGGTATTTCAACATTTGTAGCTGAGAAATTAGATAATATCTGACCATCAGATTTTCAGCAGCAAATAATTACTTGCCTTTTATTCACTTTTCCCTTTGGACTAAGCAAGCACAATATTTACTTGGATCACCAGTGCATGTAAGACATTTTGGATTAAACTTTCTGGAACACTGAAGAGCTTACCAGGGTTCCCATTAAGAGTTAATTTTGTTGTCACGTGTTCTATCAGAGTTCTCCAGGAGCATTTGATAGACCATGATTAATGCTGTAGAACTTCAAAGAGGCAGCGTTATTAATGTGATTGACATAAAGTTACTCTAGTGAGAGTATTATAATAACTGAAAATCTATCATCTTGATTATTATTACTGCAAAATGCCACGGAAGCAGGTACTCGGCTATACATCTCTTCTGACTTGCATTGAGAGTTAGAAGCCTCATTTTGCTCTAGTCAAATATCAGTCTTGTTATACTTGGTCATCCATAAGAAACAATTGAATTGTTGAATGGGAAAGAAAGTGTCTGAAAAAAAAGAGTGCATCTGAAAGTGACTCCAGTCAGACATTTTGGTAGATTTTCTCAGGCATCACCCTTATTCAGAGCCAAGTCCAATGCAAACTTTCTTATGTTGCTGCCAGTGAAAAATGGCAACTGTTTAGGTAGTAGAATCTGATGTAAAGTGGCTCAGCTGCAGTTTGTACGAGCTGAGTTTGTATCAGCGTGACGAGAGACGCACCTTTGCCAGAGAGCCCTGCTCCGGAACGCAACCACGCGTGTGAGATCGCTGCCAAATACCGGAGTTGTCTTGGGCTTACAGCAAGAAGTTGGGCATACTGAGTTTCAGTGAGTTGAGTAAAAAATTGACTTTCCTCAAAATGTTCTATTTCAAGTTGCAGGTCAAGAGCAGAGAGTCCAGGGTTTCGACTCTCATGGACCCTTGTCAGGGATTGCAGAAGCAAAGTGGACTTTGTGCTGAGACTTCATTCATAGTTACCAGATCCTTAACTGTTGAGCGGCAGCCTCCAGTCTCCCCACTCTCACATACTAGAGCTGTGCTTTTTCTGGTTCCTTGTCTGCAAATGAAAATGTCCAAGTTACTTTTCAGTGGCGTTTTATTTTTCTGGTTTAGTTGACATTTTATGCTACGGAAAGATGTGTGCAGAAAATGTCTGCAACTTCAAAATCTAATTTGATTGAAACAGGTTAATCGCGAATGGAGCAGTTAACTGAGCAGAAGACAAATACATTTGTGCTCTGACTGGGATTTGTTTTCGCTTTATTTGAAAAATGGAGGAAGTTGCCATTCCCTGTAGTGACTTTATGAGCCTATTAAACCTTTCTTGATTTCACAAATTAAACAGATACCGCTTTGCTGTCATCTGGTTTGGAGCAAACTATAAATTTAGCAACTTCTGTTGTGGGTCCTGTTAACAGGAGTGCCAGCTGTTGCTGCTGGCCTCTTGTACTCTCTTGTATGTCATGAGAAATGCACTGATTGGGCAAACGGAGCATTACTGTCAGAGTTCCTTTGGAAATACAATTTAGTTTGTCTCCTGTTCTCAGAGAAGATTGGAAAGTATTTCTCAAAGAAAATATCAATGGGGCTGCAGCTGAAGTGAATGGAGCATTTGGTTTCACAGAGAGCAAACCTTTCACAATTTCTCAGCACATACAAATGATTTGGGTCAATATTGCAGCTTAAAATAATGAGTTTCTGTAATGTTTACCCCTCTCCTTTACCTACTTTTGTATATTCAAAAGGACCTGTAGCAGTATTCTGCTGTGTGACCTTGGATTGTCATGCTGAAGTTGGAAGGAGATGACTCTTTCCAAATTTAACAGGAGCAGAGAAGCGAAGTTTTCGTGCCTGCAAATGTGTCGTGAGAGTAGCTGCTTATTAACAATTAAAGATGTTCCTCGTTAGGCTGGAGACCCAGTTTATAAAACGCTGGAATGGTTTTAATAGGCACTAATGGAAATACACTGTGTATTTACTCTAGTAGGTAGCTGCTAATTCCATTTTTATCATCTCTGCTGAAGTTGTTTATCATGTTGTTTCCCTTCCCCTGTACAAATACGAGCGGACATCATTTGATATACGTTGGGTTTACATTTCTGTTCTTAGTGTCTGAGCAAAAAGATCAGGGAAACTAATAATGTGTGTTTGCAGGAGAACTATACAGAAAAAGAAACACTGTTCAAGGCAAGCTTGCTTCCAATGCCAAAAGTGATACCCGGGCACTTCGGAGTGTGCTGGTAAAAGGAGGGCAATAAGGGAGTGTACGCTTGGGGAAACACTGCTGGCTGTATTTTTTGAGGTAATCATCCCTTTTTGAAATGCAAGGTTTGACTCTTTTGCAATCTACTGGAGTGCTGCTGATAATGGTAAAAAAAAATAATCATTTGTCAACAAAAATTGTCTGTTCTATGTGTTTTCTCCTATTAAATCCCCCAAAGTAAAGATTACCTCTGCAAGTTGTGCTGAAGAAGAACGAGAATAAGAAGGTTAAAGGAAACTGGAAATGAATGCCAAGGAGGGGGGTAAAGACATTGTAAACCAGGAGGAGGTGATTTTACTGCAAATACTGTTTGGAGACAAAATTCTGACAAATGACATGTAGGTGTGGTAAACAGAAGATTCTGTTGGGTAAAAATGAATAACAGAGGACAAATTTGAGCGAATGCAAATAGAAAATGTTGAGTGTGACCTTGTAGCTATTCTGAGGGGTTTAATTTTATACATGGGAGATTTAATCTGGTGGCAGCAGCACTGTCTGGATCCTGCATCTGTGAGAGGCTTTGCTCTTGTTTCCTCAGCGCGAGAGACTCCTGTTACAGTAATCCCGGCGCTCCGGCTCCATACAAAGGCAGTGCTGTTTCCTGGGAATTGTAGCCCTTGTACAGCTGCAATCTCCAAGTGAAGCCATAGCCCATGTCTGGACAAACGTTTGGATAAACTCTTCATTTTTGGTCTTCTGTGCAGTTGCAGCTTTTCAAGAACTCTGTTTGACGTGGCGGAGCAAAGTTGATCTTAAGAGCAGAACGCAGCCTTTGTCAGCAGGGTATGAAGGGCGATAGCTTTGGGGTCTGTATCTGGCCACAGCAGACCTCTTTTTTTTTTAATTATTATTTTAAATGTCACTTATTCATGTGACCACTACAGAATTTGAACCTCCCCAGTTTGTCAAACAGCAGAAAAAAATAGCAGGTAAAGTCCTAAGCAGTTACCTTTAAAATAACTTAGCTAAAAAACCCAGATATTTCTGTTCAAACCCTCTCAAATGTTCAGTGGTCTGAATGGGGCCCTGGCAAATATTTGGGGGGTTTATTACAGATAAGGGCAGGCTGATCTAATAGTGATCGTTTTCAACTTTGTGCTACAAGCAGTCATGTGAGGTCTTTCATTTGCATTATCTTGCAAATGATGCTGTCAAAATGCATGTTATTTCTTAATTACTGGAGTGTGGCTTCATTGCAGGGTCAGAAAAACATTTCAGGGAGGGCTACACTCAGTCTAGAAGCAACATTTTTGGATTCAGGGGAAAGCTCATATTCATTAAAGCGGAGATGTAAATTTGGTCGCATTCTCCGTATACAAGTACAATTTGGCTGCTCTATATTTAACCAAGTAGTACTTAAAACCTGGCTAAATATAGAGAACAGTTAATTTCTGGAAAATCTGTATGCCAGCTGTCATTTCTTTTGCTGCTTCTTTTGTTGTGGTACTTAGCAAAATAAAAGCTAAGGGAATATAACGCCAGAGAAGAGCGTTCATCATATTTTGTGTAACAGGCTGCCTGTGTCAGTGGTGGTCGGAGTTTGCTATCGAGTAACTTGTGAGGAATTTCTAGTGAACGGTGGGAGGTTGTGCTGGTAGAGAGGGGCAGGCGGTGGAAATACACAACTGCGTTGAGGGATTGAGGCATTCTGGAGCAAGTCTGGTTGCCTCTTTGTGCATTCCGTGTGTGCTATTTCAGTTTTAGAAAGATTGGCATGGGGCAGAAATTGCAAGATTTAAAACTGGTAAGATAAAAGCTCTGTGTTTAATTATTGACACTTAATTGTTTCGTCACAGGTTAAGGTTGCAGTAGAATTAAACCCTGCGGATGTTTGTTCACCATCCTTTGTAATTGTTAGGTAACATTCTGTACTACTGAAGTCATTATGGATGAGTAAGTCTTCTGGTCCGTAAATTTAAGACTACTTATGATTTACACTCAGGTTAGTCAGCAGGCATAACGTGTTATGGATTTGAATGAGGTGCAGCAAGTGTGGACGGTGTGCTACTGCAGGCAGGGAATAGAAACTGCTCTTTGTTACAGAGGGTGATGGTCCAGAATTTAATTGACAAAACATGAAACGTATGAAGAAGACTGGAGACAATTCCTATTTCCATTTTTGTGGGCTGGTGTCATACCACACATTTAAGATAGGCTTCCTGCTCGTGGGATTTTGCAGCCTAAATGGGTTTTTTAATCTGAATTTTGTGAACAGCTTCAGTTCAGCTTTTCAGAGCTCACGAGGAGCTCCATGTAATGGCAATATTTTTTCCTTTTGGTTCTTGCAAACTCTTGCGTCATTTGTCTTGGTTGGCATGGCCTACCCTATGATGCCTGCTGACATTTCTTGTACTGATTATTATATAATTTAAGAAGTTTCTGGTGAGATATAGTAACATGATCTTCAGTGCGATCATTAAAGTGGAGGCTTTGCCAAACATTTTGAGAAATTGGCATTTTAAATAGCCCAGCTCAGAATTTTCTTACACTTCCCATGGCAACAAGTTCATCTGCTATGCAGATGTCAAGTTAACACACTTGGTAACTGCATCGCTCTGTTTCTTTTCTGCAAAAGGGATATGTAGAGCTTGGTACAAACATTTTAATATAGATACCCAGGTTGGTGTATGTGCATCTGTCTTCAGATGTATTTGAAAAACCTTCCCAAGGTGAGACTTTATTGCAACATTTATAATCTGATTGGAAAACATGGTGATTAAAATGCTACTATTTATGTGTGAAGTGACGGTGACTATGTAGCAATATGTTTATACAACAGGCAGTTTGATATTAATAGAATTACTGTGAAGTTTGTCTTCCGTGCTTATTCCATTCCTCCTTCTACTGCTTCTACTGGGTAAGGTTGAAAGCATCTTTTTAAGGAAGAGGAGATTCAAGTTCTACCAGGAGAAAGTTCAGAAGAACCCTTGCTCACTGCATTTGCTTCTGTTCTTGCAGCTGTTTATCTCTGCTGCTGCTGTTCACGGTCTTCAAAGAGCAATAGTGGTCCTTGAGTTTTGAATTACAGCGAGGGAAAATCCATGATCTAAACCAATGGCACATGCAGTTTCTCTTCAGAGACCTTGCTCCTGTAACTTCTGCCTTTGAAAGATCCTTCCAGGAGACCTTGATTTGGCACCTGTGGCCCCATTGCAGGGCAGACTGGGCGTGCACTATTTTTGCCTCTCCTCCGAGCCTGTATAGGAAGGATGTGGCGAGCTGAGTAAAGACGAGGGTGGCATTTTGATTACACACGGATCCCAAGCAGTTCGAGTGCAGTGTCAAGTTGTGCCAAGTCTTTGTCATAAGAGCAGCGCTGGGGTTGTGCTGAGCACAGGGCCGGACGGCACCGTGAGCCCCCCNGTAGAATTGCTGGAATATGAATAAAAATGTGCTGCTTTTGCATCCTTTATATATATACGTAATTTTACTGTTCAGTTTTAGGAATATTTAGTCTTGAAAATGGAAATGTTGGTTGACATCAGACTTGGTCTCTTCCTACCTCGGGGAGGGATTTTGTCAGGGGGTGTTGGAAAGGGGCTTTTGTGTGCATGCAGACCAAGTGGGATGCACCTCTAGAGCCAAGCTGGAAAGTGCTGCTAGTGTAGCATAGCTTACACCAACAATAAAACAAAAATCAAAGCTTTTCCTAGCTTGACTCATACCAGTTCAGTCTGGGAAACAACCCCCACCTCCCAGCAAAGGTGTTCTATGGCAGCACTTGGGTATCTGAACCTTGGGGTCTTGGGAGGTATCCTCTGCTCTTCTGTAGCAATTTTTCTTGCCGGTACAAGAGCATTTTCCCCCCAAGCAGCTGGTATGCCATAATTTTGTGTTTTTGTTTTAAGTTGGAAGGTTTTTAGTTCAAAAGACATTCCCCACCCTCCAGGTCATCATGTGTGTGTGTGTTCAGAAGTACACCTCAGAGTGTTTCAGCTAAGCTCGCTCTAATCCAGCTTCAAAGCAATATTTAAATGTGGGTAGTTAAAAAGATCTTTGGTATACGGTTGTATTAACAGTAATGTTATGTGAGAAATACTGGAAGGTGTTTAAGGTATTTAAGTAACTTTGTTTTAATAAAGCAGAATTATTGAGGGGTTTTTCCTTCAGTTTGTAATCTCTTCTATTCCTAGCCCAGTATTGAGTAGCTTTGTGACTTAGCCCTTCTATTTTTACTCTCGCTTCCTCTTTCTCTGATAATTTGCAGTGTGGCATTTTGAACAATGTAGTGGAATAACCTCATCTATCCTAGATCACTTGAAACTTTGGACAGCAATTTAAAAATTATTTAATTACTGTAGGCTACGAGGCAACGGATGCTGAGTCAGATGGGTTTTGGCACAGTAATATGGTGGAGGTTTAAGTCTGCAGTGCTTATAACACGCAGTCTCTTTTCAAAAATGAATAGCTGTGCACTGAACCTGTAGTGCATATTTTGAAATGTGGCTTTTGGCTTCGATCTTCACTTAAAATATTTGCAGAACCTTGTGGGTTTGAGGTCGTGTCTTCAGCAAATTTCTGTAATCCCCGTGATTATATGAATAATCCTCATGTACACACACGAGGCAAGTCATACCTCCTGCCTCTCCCAAAATGTTCATTCTCAGCTGCTCTTGGTGACCGAAGCAGCTCTTGCCACGCAGGGACGTTGTGACCGGTTTGTGATTTGGCATTGCTGTCTGAGCAGGTGCTGGTAGATAATAATGAACGGGCTTGTAACCAAGATATCACGATGGAATGAACCGTGGCTAATGGTAGAATAAAAATAAAATCAGAAAGCAAAATGAAGCCGCTTAAGTGCTGCCATAGGAAAGTGCATTAATAGAAGAGCCTTAGTATTCCCATCTGCATAATGGGCATTTGGAATTCAGTACCTTTTTTTTGGTGCTTAATTACTTCACTGTTTAATCAATTCCATGTATTAAATAGGTGAGGTCTTTAACATTTACATGCTGTGGCAGTCACAGCTGGACAGGATCCTGCAAAGTCACTGCAACATCTTTCTGCTTTTTTTTTTTTCCCCCCCATGCTCTTCCAGCTAATTTCCACAACTTGGATTGAATTTTTTGGAGCGATCTGTGCTGTTATTTTGGGTATGCCTTTTTTGTGTGTTTAGAAGGCATTCCTTTTTTTTCTAGCCTGTCTTCCAGACCAAACAACTTGTCAGATTTTTGCAGATGCCTGAAGGTTTAAGGAATTTACTTTGAAAAGCATGACGTCTGCCAGTATGCTGGCTACAGGAACAGAGGAATTCTGAAATAGAAATTTAGATTCAAAGTTAAAAATCAAGCTGCATAAGTGCTAGAGAATTCATTCATCAGAATAATGTGGAAATGGTCATGCAGTTGTCTTCTGCTACATTTTTCTTAAGGATTTTTTAGCTTGGATGTACACTTCATCTTTATTTTATTCTCTCCAATACCAAAATGCTGATTTTCATTTTTTTCTCAGTAAGAGAGAAAATCAAAAGTTGATTTACAGCATAGTAGCAACTACTGTGTGGGACTGATACAAACTTTGATTAATCTGAACCAGTCCCAGACGGATTTGCCTAGTGAGTTTATCCTACTGCGCTGTGGTTAGCATCATTAAACTGATGAAAACATGTAAACTCTGATCACTGGTTGTCAGAGTATAACCTGCAAACTTGTCCTCTTGCCTTTGAGCCGTCCCCTTTCGAGGAGGCTGCACTCATCTGTGCTCGAGGAACACTTTGTCAAGGGGTATCTGAAGTAGCTTCTCCACTGTCCTCCAGGAGACTTGAGAGTTGGGCAGATTCCTGTGGTACAAGCAACAGCACAGGTGGGCTGTGGGGTGGATACGTTACTGGGCTGCACTTACTGACTTCAGCTTTCAAAGGACTTTTCCTCTGGACTGCAGAGGAAAATTTTTCGCTGTGAGAGCAATTAGACACTGGAATAGTCTTCCAAGTGAGATGATGGATTCCTCAACTTAGTTTTAAGGCTCAGCTTGACAGGGTGCTGGGTCAGCTCATTTAAACTCTATTTCTTTACCTTAAAGCATTGGACTAGATGATCCCTGAGGTCCATTCCAACCTGGTGTATTGTGATACTGTGTGAATGCTGGAAACTCATACTAGTAATTCTTTTCCCTTATTAACCTAAGATTTTGGGGGAAGCAAACATCTATTTTTCACATTTCTTGTAACTGATCAAAACAGTGTTTGAGATCATATGTAAGCGTCCTTGTTATGATCTTATCTGTGAACATGTTTGGTGTTGCACTTAAAGATTATTAAAGATAATAGCATATTGTACAGTTAAGCAATACTTAATTATAGAATTCAGCTTCATCTACATGGTAGGACTGTGTTTAACTTCTTCCCTCGTGGCATCTGAGAATGCTTATCCCATCCCACCAGAAATAACTCAGTGGTTTTACAGTTCCATTAGTATTTTAGTTAACAGCAAGAATACGAGCACAGGTAATGCTGGGTTGTTTGGAGGTGTCTCGATTTGATCTGTAAAATGAAGTATGGGCAAATAAAGATTATTTTTCTCTCAAAGTTTTACTCTGTTTTCATCTGAATTCCTCTGAAATAAGTGGGGCTACAGCATAAGTAGCACCGATTACCTGGACACTGGCAGCAGGGTGAGACCTCCTGTGCCTGCTGCAGTATTTGTGCCGAATGTCACACAGGTGTTGTAAGAAGGCAGATAATGCTCGTGCTGACCTGTCTGCAGCAGAGCTGAAGGCAATGTGAGAGAAAGGGACCACACTTCCAAGTTAAGGTGCAAGACAAATTGATGCATTCCTCTTTCGATCTTTGTCGCTACAGACAAGTAGCTGCTTTCCATCTGTTTCTCTCATTCATTTTCCTTTGCACCTTTCTTTTGCGATTCTTTCAATGCACATACACGTATATTAAGTTCTACCCTTCATTTAGTCTTTTGTCATTGTTTCCATTTCATTTTTCCCTGTGTTTCATTCCTGTATCTTTCTTGTTTAGACCAAGTGGAGGATCCAGCTGGCAGTAGCAGCCATGTAGGACCCTTCAGGAACCTGATGGTAAGTGCACGTGTGTACTTATACTCAGGCTTCCACCAGGTTCGATATTCTGAGGCATTTTCCCCCTCCTGCAGGCTTCTGGTAGTTCTTGACATCATCAATTGTAAGATCAAGAGACAGACTTTGGGCTACTCATTGATACCCCTGAGATCAGAGTAGTAGCTTGCATTTTTTGTTGAAAATATTGAGGAAGAAAATAATGCAAATCTTTCAGGTTTACATGGATTTACAAAGCGCTTTGAGAACTCATGGAGGAAAGTCTCTTAAAAGTTGTGAAATAGCTTCAGAAGTTCCTGAACTCTAGATGTGTGAAAGCTGGGAGAACATACCAGTGAAGTACCTCTTCACTCTT
>WEIS01017447.1:7414-20442 GCA_013389965.1 Todus mexicanus
TTTTTTTAAGTTCACGGGGAGGAATTTTAAAAGAAAAAAATAATTTAAAAAAAGGATGATCTCACTTTTACGGTAAGATCACAAAAAAAAATAATAATCTCCACTCGCCCCCATTCTTCCGAGATTTTTTGGGATAATTCCAAATACCTGACTAAGTGCAGATGTTGTTGCGTCTTCACATCTTATAAAGCCGCCGTGCCGCTCGCTGGCTCTTGCTTTCCTTTTCAAGTTGCAGGAAATTCAAACACTTTATATGAAGGGTGGAGAAGGTTTGGGATATATATATAATTTTTTTGGATTATTATTGTTATGAGTTGCCTTTTTTTTTTAAGCTGATCTTTAGGATGGAAAAAAAAAATAAATAAATCGCAGTCGCCTAAAGTCCCCGGGAAATTGCTACTGTTGGGGGAAAACGAAACATTTCTTGCAAACAAGAAAATGGTGAGTTGTCAATTGCCGCTTCTGCTGCCAAATTCGCTCAGTTCCATCTCATTGATACTCGCTGGTTGCTCCTCACAGTTACAGTATCTGCTGGCAGAAGGAGCGATCAGATCTACTTAAGAGACGACACCGAGACGTTTCCCCCCCCCTCCCCAAAAAAGCCCCTCTGTGTGTGTGTGTGTGCGGGGGGCGCGGCTGCAGCAGGACGGGTTGCGGGGCTCGGCGCGGCTGCGGCGCTGCGCGGGCGGGCTCCGCCGCCGTGGCGGTGCATGCCGCTAGATCCGCCCTAACATCTGTCCGTCTCACCATTGGCGCATCCATCAGTGTCACCCTGGCTGCACATTGCAACGACAACACATCAGACACAAACCAGACCGGGATTCGGTACAAATAACCAACATACTAAACAACTTAACCAGGAAGGAGGGGACCAGCCGCAGCATAAGTATTTACAAATGTTAGACAGCCCTGGAAAACAGAGAGGGCTAGGCTGCGATTAAGAGCTGTTTCTTCCTCACTCCCTCCTCCCCCTTGAAGTAGGAATTAGGAAATAGAAAACCTAAATAATTCATTGCCCCCCCCACACCCCCCGAAGGATGCAGCCGGCCGGGGGCAGGAGCAGGGGCGGCCGCGTTGCGCTCCGCGCTCAGCCCGGCTGCGCCCCCGGCTCCGCGCCCGGCTCCGAATTAACCGCGGAGCCCGGCGGAGAGGGGCACTTCAGCTCGGGGGGCTGCTGGCCCAGCCGCCGGGCGCTGCTCCACACGGAGGAGGATTTCCCCGAGCGGGAGAGGCTGGAACAAACTTTCGGAGACTCCGCTGAGAGTGCGCGGAGCCGGCAGCCCCGGCCGGCTTTGTTCGCGCCCGGCCGCGCAGAGCACCGCCAAGGTCAGCCTGCCGCCAGGCGCTGATGAACCTCCCCGAAAACTAAAGCAAAATAAAAGTGATAAGGCGTGTTTAGCCATTTCAGTCCTGTAAAGGCTATTCTGAAATGTGCGAGAGTCCTCTCCACAGCCGCCAGGAATTACCCTTCATTAGTTGGCTGCAGATCATCCTGAGGAAAACGCAGCAGCGGCCAATCGCTAATTTTGGGCGGTTTGCAAGTTGCAAGAACTTTTTTCCTTCCACCTCCCTCTCTAAACCTGCTCGTCTCTCTCTAGGTGGATATTGCACAGAGCCCGCACGATGCAGCGCAGCCTCCCCGGCCGCTGTGCCCGGTGCAGGGCGCGGAGTGGGGCCGCGGCTCTACGCGGAGGGTGCGCTCCCTCCTGCCTTCATCAGCTGGGCAGGTTCGGCTTCGTCCTCTTCTCCCTGTTCTGCTCAGCTGAATGCACGTATTTATGAATTTAGTGGCATGTGTATTTTAACAGATCCCCCTAGCAGAAGCACAGCCTGCGTGGAAGATGCTGGCAGGTTGCAACCTCAGCAGCGGAACGGTGTCACTAAAACAAACATTTGCGAGACCATCAGCAGCTCTGCTGTGTGGCGAGGGCTGGCTAACCACACTTACCTTGCTTTCCAAAGGGCGGGCCACAAACTCTGGCAGTGGAGGGTAAAGGGCTTGTAACAGTTCATCGATTTGGGATTGGGAAGTGAAGGAAAAAAAAAAGTTAAACTTCCCGTAAACAGTAACTGGAGGAACTTTCTCAGATCAATTATAAATAGTAACTCTCGTGTGTGCACGTGTGTGTATGTGCGAGAGAGAGAGAGAGAGAGGCAGCAGGCACACGTACACACAGACACAAGCACTGCACCTATACATTCACAAACCTTAGTGCCAAAACGCTCAGGAATTTGTGGAATAATTTGGTTGTTAACTTATATCCATTTCTCTTTTTTTAGGAAGAAAAAAATAATCTGTTGAACTTTCTGTCAGATGAGTTACAGAGGGAAATGCAGAATCCTTCATGTGCATCAGCTTCTTTGGGGGTCACAGTCTATTTCAGAGAGCCAGAACCAGTAATTTTATTAAGTGTAACATTTACAAACATAATGCATAAAATCGATGACTGTACAGACTCCATCTACAAAGACTCAGCACATGAGGCTCAGCTCTAAGCTCTCTCTTCCCGGCAGTTTTAAGCCGAGGTACCAATTATTTACAAGTCCCATAATTAGATAACCATCACTCCTGAATCAGCTCACTCCCATCAGCTAAGAACGTTTTATATTTCATCAGTGTGCATCGTCTGGTGCCCGTCTTTGTTGTATATTTTCACTGCTCATTTCATTCCTCTACATGAAAACTCCCAACAGTTTCCCCAAGAAATCCCTCCCGCGAGCCCGGTCCGAGGGGAGGCAGCGGGCTGAGCTGAGACAAGGACCACTGAAATTAGCTGTTGGTTATAGGAATAGCCAGGAAGGATCAGTGAGGAAGTTTATTAAACTTGAAACAGCTGCCTCTTAGAAAACAGCGTGTTACGGGCTTTAACCTTTTTCTCTCCCGAGAAGCGTGTTGATGTTTCGCCACTTGCTCAGTGCAAACAAGGAAGGGAGAAGCGTGCGTCGAGGTCCCCATGTGCGTGTGGAGCTGCTCCCAGAGACTCATTTGTTAGCACTGGCTGATCGCTTTCCCGGGGGGTCAAAGCGCTCGGTGCCTGAGCGCTCTGCCCTCGCCCCTCTCAGCGGCCCGGCTCCGCGGGCACCGCCGCTCCTTCAGCCGGGGCGGAGGAGCCGGCGGGGACCCATCGGGTCCTCCCCAGCCCGGTGTCTCCCGGACACGCGGGTGGGGCTGGGCAAGGGCGAGCTGGGGCCTTTCGAGGCCCCGGCTGAAGGCACCGAGGAGCGAACTGTCGAGGGAGGAGGTGGCGCGCCTGGGGCCGGGCCGGGCTCCCGGTGCCGGGGGGGCCAAGCCCCGGCAGACGGAGCGGGGCAGGGCGCCCGGGCGCCTCACCGGGCAGAGGCTGTTCCAGGGCAGACCCCGCCGCGCACGGGCGGAGCCGAGGGCTCCGGGGGCTCCGGGAGCGGCGCGGAGGCATCGCCCGGCACATAGCGCGGCAGCCGCAGCGGGCACCCACTGCCCGGCCGGGCCAGCAGCAGCCGCTGCCTGCCCCTGCTGCCTCCTGTTCTGTCCCGGGAAAAACCTCTCCTCCTTCCCAGCGCCTCGGCCGCACCCCATCGAAATGCAAAAAGTGGGTAAAAAGTACTTCGGTTTCTCCCGGTGAAGAACAAAGAAGAAACAGTTTGCATTAGGCTGGACTAGATGAATACGGATCTGACAAGTTTGTTTAAAAACACCACTGCCCACGACCGAAAACGATACTCCACTTTTGTAAAATACAAAGTGTTGTCAATAACCATTCTAACAGCAGTAATAATCCGAGAAGAGAACAAAGAGATTTTGTAATATCTACATAACTTTATTAGAGCAAAATTATTTTAAAATGCCTATGAACTCCCAAACCTCCTGAATACAAATGAATAAAAGTTTTTCTTCGGGCTAAAATCTTTGCTTGAATGTAAATTGTTTGGGTAAGTGAATTTACACAGCAGCAAAGTTTGTTTGTCTTACTGCAGTAGCTTTGCTTTAACGAACCAGATGTTTTGTCTGTAAATTGTCCAGAGGACTTTTACAGTTCTGACATGTAACAAGCCCCAGAAAATCAGAACTAGAATAGCAGTGTCCTTGCGAACAAGACCAGGCATTTCGGAAAGAGCACGGGGGAAATAGATAGGAAAGTGTAAGCACGACCAGTGTCTTAATATTTTTGAAGCATTTCTTTCAAGCTGTACGTAATCCTGGCCGGATCCACTCGCTTCCATCTGGAGTTAGAAGTAATACCCCACCTAACCTCAGATACCAGAAATATACACCCCCCCCAAAAAAAACCCCAAACCAACCCAACCGCTGTAGTGCGGGGAACTTTGGCTCAGGCACTGCGAGGAGCCCCCGGGGCAGGTTTGCCCCATGCGGGCGGCCCCGCCGCTGCAGCCACCGGGCGGAGCGGGGCAGCACCACCCGACCCGACCCGCAGCGGCCCCGCAGCCAGGCCCTGGCGGTGGCTGCCCCGGGGGCTCCGTCTGTCTGTCCGTCCACCTTTCCCGGGGGCCCCGCGGAGGCGAAGCCTCAGCCCCACGGCGGCTGCAGAGCCGCCTGCGCCCGCCCGCCGTGCGCCGACAAGTTCGCGAATTAAACTTGGGCGGCGATAGCGGCTCCCCGGCTCTGCCGGGATGGGGATATGGAGGAGGAGGAGGATGATGCCGCTGCTGCTGCCGCTGCTGCGCGACCCCGGCAGAGCCGGGCCCCGTCCGCGTTCCCGCGAGGAGGAGCGGGGCACAGAGGCTCTGCCACCCTTCGCGGCACCTCTCTGCAGGGGGGGGCTGCAGCCCCCGACCCGTCCAGGCTCCCACTCGCCCCAGCCCGGGAGCTCCGAGACCCCTCGGCCCTGCCAGCGCCCGCCCCGAGCCTCCTCCGCCCTGCTCCTGTCCCAGCGCCTGCCCTTTCTGGAGATAATGCGTGTGCTGCACCAAGATCTATCGGCGCGATTCAGTCCCGCTGAATTATCACTTTTTCTTTTTTTCTTTTTTTTTTCCCCTCCCTTGAAAGGACTTAGGGTCTCTGAAGAAACAATCGGCCGCTGCTTTGAAGGCAATAAGCGATACCATTCAGAGCTACTGTAGCGTAATGTATTCACTTGGGCAGTAGGAAAATCTTTTATGAAAAATAGTTACAGATCCTGGAACTCCACCATATGTGACAACAAAAGCTATTGTGCTAGCAGAAGGGCTTTAGCTAATTTTACCTATACAAAGTTTTATTAGCTGCAGGCTTAGGGAACGCCTCTGTGGAGGCTGGCGGGGATCCTCAGAGCTGGCTAATTTAAAAAGCATTTGGCGGATCTAGGAGAACGGGAAGGGATTCCCCTCTTATTTCTCGCATCACCTGAAAGTTTTCATTGCACAGCTAACGCAGCTGGTCCTGTGCTGACCGTCTGGGATTTAACGCAATATTTTGTTGTGCACACATACACTGGATTTGAAAAAAAAACCCAACAAACCCAAACCAAAGAAGAAACAACACAGGAAAAAATACATGAAGTGGGAAGTTGATACAGCCTAACCCCGAGCAAAATCTTTCTTCTCGCAGAAACTTATTAACAGACTTCTTTTTCTAAACTGATTCCAGAGTAGCGATTGAACTAAGATAGGCAAGTTTCCCTTAAAAAAGTTCTCTAGCTACCAACAATGCACCTTTACCGGGCTGCGGGCACACTCCGAGCCCCACCATTTCCTTACTCTACCGCCAAGGGGAGAGAAACGCGGCCGCCCCCCCGGAGGCGCTCGGTGCCCGAGGGGACGCGCCCCGGGCCCAGGGGCAGCAGCGGGTCCCGGCGGCGCGGCCGGTGCCGCTCCGCTGGTGCGGAGCTCCCTGGCCGCCTCCCCGCGGCCACCTCCGCGCCTGGCCGCCCGGCTTTGATGTCGGCGCTGAGACTGTGCAGGCCGGTAGGCCACGGCGTGGCAGGCGGCCAGCGGGCATTTAAAAAAGACATAGAGGGGCTGCCGGGCCGTAAATCCTCGCTCCCCAGCATGCCCAGCAACTACTGTTTAGAAGGGCTTTATTAAATTTATTATGTACGAAGAGCACAGGACGCGGGGGACGCAGCCCATGTGCAGGAGGCTGCACGGCGCTCCCGCCTCCTCGCTGGGTTCCGCACCCGCGGGGGAAAGCGGAGCCCGGCCCGGTGGGTTCGGCCCAGCAGCCTCCACCCCACCCTCACCACTTCTCCAAGAAAAAAAGTAGTAGAAACCCTAACAACTGTCTGTGAGGGCGCAGCCGCCCTGCCAAGGCAGCACCCAGGCCCCGAGCCCCGCGGGAGGCCGCGGAGCAGAGCGCGCCGGCTGCTCCGCACCGCTCCGCGGGCGCTACCCTCGCCTCCTGCACCCCAGGTCGCGTCCCAGGCTGGGCTCGGCCCTGGCAGAGCGAAGCGAGCGCTGTCCTCCTCCCGCCCGGCGCCCAGGTGGGCTGCCTTGGGCTCCCGAGGGGCAGGAGCGGCCCCGCTGCTCCCTGACACCAGTGAGGAGAGCCTGCGCCAGCCAGGTCAGGTGAAACGTGGAAACTAAGACAATCTGACACCATCATTGATTCCCTCTCTTTGTTCTCATGTCATCTGTACACAATGGAGAGAAGGAAATGTGACTTTAAAATTGCAATTAACCAGCTTTAGAGCAGGTTTCTTTCATTGGGTATTTATTCCTATCAAATCTCATTTCTTCTCTGAAAAAGCACTTCTAATTTTAAAAGAATACAGGCGATGTAAAATACTTTATATCCTTCTGTAATGAGAGTTGCTTAAATTATGGCTGGATGTGCCTAAACAGTCATCGTTATAGCTTCCCGCTGATTTTGGTCAGGTCTTGAACGAATGGCCATTTTTTTTCTAATGTTTTAAAAGTATTAACTTCCTTTCAAACATTCTTTAACCTTTAATGTTTTGTAACTTGATGAAAAGGTCACTTTGTTCAGAGTGGATGCATCTGCTCCATAATTGTTCTAATATCAAGCAGAGCTCCACCCTAACACTAAATTCTTTTATAAGGAATTTTTTTCCCTTAATATACTGTTGTTAAGGTTACCATGTGTAATTATTTTCAAGGCGAAGAGCTATAGACCAAAGGATGCTCGCACTTTATTTAATTTCACCAACTTCAGATGTTTAGAGCTGTATTCAGCAGATGACGTTAGCTGAGCTCTGAGAAGAATGACCTGAACAGTTTCACCTCATCCCACTGTGGGGGATTAAGGTAGAACAGGAACAAAATAAATATCTGAATGTATAGACTGAACTGCATAACAAAAAAAGCACAAAATGCTAATTAATGCTCCGCTGAATTGGCAGCAAGTTTGATCCGAGTATCGCAAAGTACTTTACAAAGGGCTGTATCAGAAAGGTGAGACACGGACGGGTCAGGACGAAAGAGCAGAGCGATGCCAGAGATCCAGAGACCGTTGGGCACTGGAGTCTCAAGACTCGACTCAAAAAGCAACATGGTGGTAAAAACATTGCTAATCTAATTATATTTTAGACTACTTGCTGTGAAGGCAACAGAAGCTTTTCAGCACACGTAAATCAATATTTATTACTAGAAGCAATAATATTTTGAATCTGTGTGTTTAGCCAGTTTTAGTATAGACAACCTATGTTTGTTCCCAATTAAAAGATTAGGAGATGAACACATTCTTGCCACTCCTGGGCTGAGAATGCCCCTGTGAGGGTCAGCTTGTGGCCCCAGCTATGTGGGCAAACATCACTTATTCACAGCACTGGAGCTGCTTTGCAGCAGTGGTGATACCTGATTGCATGTGGGAGATTAAAGCAAGAACCTTAAATTGATGCAATTAATCCCTTTAAAATACAACAGGATTTTCTAATTCCTGCACAATTCAAACATCCAGAGAATATGTTTAATTAAAACTTGGCTATACATTTTTTTTTTAAAAAAAGATTTTCTAAAAAACCAAAGAAATGAGCTAATTATATTGCTTAGTATTCTAATATGCTTTTTTTTTTTAATAACACACTTTTCTAGCCAGGCCAGTCCCATGAGAACCAGTTCCTCATTTATAAGGACCTCCCCAATGGGAGTTAGAAAGAGGCTATTTTATAAGAAGAAAATATATTCTGAAAGAAGAGCCATACAAAGATAACCCCACATCACATATATCAGTTTGGAGGCCGGAATATGCATTCCGATGATGCAAATCTTCCCCTGCAATAATTTGCTCGTTAGTGTTAACGAAAGCCCAGATACTGATGTCTGTGTATTTGTTCTTGTATTTTTCATCGCGCTAATGCTTTTAACTAAAACTATTTTTTAAAATTTGCTTTATTTAATGAATTTAAAGGTCAATCCTCTTCCTTTCCATATGCAAATCCTATTAATAGTAAAGGCTTGATATTAATGGGAGTTAATAGAGTAGATACCCCCTTCACACAGAAACCCCACAAGAGAACAAAATCATCTCAAGATAATTTCAATTTTATGTTCCTTCTTTCTCCCCTCTGATTAACCAACTATCAGTGCAACAGTACCTTGGCAATGGGAGTGACAGCCAGAGGAGTGACGAGATGTGGAAGGGCACAGAGGGCCTTGTCAGCATCCAAACACGGACCCCAGGAAAATGACGCAGCCCCCCAGCAGCTGGAGCCCACTGCTGCTGCCGTCACTGCTGCTGCTGCCTCCTTCTCCTCACCAGCCACTCACACCTGCAGGAACCAGGCAGGACATAAGATGCCATCACCAAGAAACCCTTCTCGATCCTCCTAACGAGGAAACAGGCAACTTCTCCCTTCAGGGGTTGATAGTCTTCACCTGGGAGGCCACAGCAGCCACTCAGAAAAGGAGCTGCTGGAGTTGATAAGGGAGTAAGTGAAATTACTAGCTCTCCCTGTTTCTGCTAGTTTTGGCATTGTTAAATGTTTTGTTGCCATCTTTCTCACTATATTTGCTGTAGCAGGACACTCACAGAGTTTTTGATGGTATTTGGTTTTAATTACAGTTGTCGGTGTTAAATAACAACACTATGTGCCTATGGAGGGGGAGGTGGGGAAGGAGAAGTATTCATTTACCTCTTACCAAAGGCGACTAACCAGTTCCCTCTGAGCACCAGGGAGTCTTGCAAGGAAACCCATCTGTCCTGCAGCCTCCTTTCTAGTTTTTCACTCCTGAGCTTTAAAAGATTGCCCGAATACCTTTTCTCAACTTGCACTTAGCAGGTAATGTTAGTCTGCTACACTTCCAAACAGTGCAAGGCCTTTCATGACTGTATTTTACAGTAGCCAAATACCTCTCCCCCAACTCATAACACCTTAGGTTTTTTAGATAGACCATTTTTTGTTTCCTTAAATTAATTTTGCTTTTCCACTATTTATACCAAAGGGATATTTTTTTTTTTCCTTAACTTTTGAACCTGGAAGCTCAGTTTATCCTTTGAAAAAGGCTGTGTATGAAAACTAAAACAGGGATCTGTGGACAGAGCCCTGCAATGCTCTTGGTCTGCCTGACCTCTGAGCTGCAAAGAGACAAGAGCAACAGCAAGGACCAGCAGTCCTGTGCCCCTAAAACCCATAGAGTTGATGGGTGGATATATGGGTGGATATGGTTGCTGTGCTTGGCTGGTAGGATGTCGGAAAGCGGCTCTGAAACAGCAACTGTGGGCAGCGACAGTCCTTGTGATACAGCAGCTTCCATCTCTCAGAGATACTGTTTCTGGCTCTTTGCAAACTAAAGCAGATAGTATCGTATCATACCATGGCTTATATTAAGGTCACCTTTTCTTTCACAGCCTTGATGTGGCCATAGATTTGGCAAGAGAAGGGCTGGAGGGTAAGAAGCACATTGAGATAAAAGGCATCACGTTTCTGAGGAAGCCAGGGCTCTATTCACAGGCCTGTAGCTTGGCTTGTGAGCTGAAATGCACTCAAAACTCACATTGGCTTATATGCAAATAGGAAAGCATACAATTAGGTCTGATATTTGAAATGTGTGACAAAATAAGACTTATACTGCTTATGTTTTGGGAAGGCGAGTGCTGATTGTTGCAAGAATTTTGTTTTCAGCCAAACAGCAAAACCCTGTAATTGTCCAGGTACGTCACAGCCTCGAAGAGTTTGCATTTTTGCAAAGCTTTAGGTATAAATTCCTTCCACAAATAGGAGCCTGGACTCAATGGAAAAGCACAGTTTCTTCTTTAGCAAATCTGGTGTTCCTGAATTCAAATCTGCTACAGGCATTCTGGATTTTAATTAATATATTGTTTCATATGTATGAGTATTTCATGTTGTGGTTTTGTGTTTTTTCTGTTTTCCCACACTGCATTTTTAGTTTAAACAAAGCATATTCTCTGTATTATTCTCCAAAGCAATTGAGTAAGTATCACAGACTTTATAGATCTGGTAGCCTTTCCAGTGAACAACACAGCAGTCATGCCTCACAGAAAAAGGATAACATCCTAGAGTGCAGCTGATAAGAGCAACAATTTACAAAGCAAGAGATCTGTTATGCAGTGAAAGCTTTATTACCATGACTTGATGTTACATCTACAACACATAAGGGTTAATCATTGCAGCAGTTTGCAGCTGGTTTGTGCTCTCAGGGGACTCATAGCAATAGACTTCTGCGTGTAAGACAAGGTCAGCGTTGCTCTCCTGGGGTCAGCAGGCCACGTGATAACACAACTCCGAAACTTCGGCTCTGAGGAGACACAGGTGCCAAACCCATTTTGTGGTCTGTTGTAGAGTGCTTCATGTGGTTTTTATTCTCCTCAGTAAAAACACATACATAGCTCTGTGGTATATAATTGGATGGTGAGTTTTCAGAGCTACCCATCAGTGTGAGTTTTCTATGGCAGCAGTGGGTTCATGAGTTTGCCGGGTACATGTAACATTTCATGGGAGACTTATTCTTAGTGGACTGAGAAAACAGGCCAGTCAATGCTGAGTTTAAGGGCCAAATCCCATGTAATTTGTTCAGTCTCATGGTATAAAATGCTCACATGAGTAAAGTGAGCAGAACTGGACTTTAACATTTTATTAATATGTATCTTCTACTGCTACAAGACACAACAATAATCAAATAAGAAAAACTTTAATCCTCAAATGCAGCTTTAATCTTCAAATTGGTTAGCTTATCAAAAGGGTAACATTTATTTTCAAAGACAGGCTGCTAGAAACGATCAGCTGAAACAGAAACCTGTAAGTGAAAGGATGTAAGTTTATTGGGCAGTGCTGTCTATATTTATAGTTTCTCCTCAACCCATTTTTCTGTTTTTATATTCATGTGTCAAAAATTAATATACGGCAAACTTCACCAACAGTTTTAAGAGATCCTAAAATATAATAAAATCAATAAATGATGTTCTGGCATAAATGCTTCTGTAGCTGAGGGTGGTCAGGTTCAAAGGGCAACATCTGACCATTTCTCTTTCCCGCCCTGCTGTGGAGTAAGACCCTCCCCTCAACTTCAAATCACTGGGGAGAGGGTAATTTAAGCTATACTTGATGTACCCTATACATCACTGTCTTCAGGACCAGGTTTAAAATTAAACTCTGATGTACAAAGTTAAACAAAAATGAGATAAAAATTGGCAGGGGTTGAAGAGGGTCAAAGTAGTCAAAACACAAGGTAGACTATTGCTTCTTTTGATTTATGTTATTCTGTGCACTAAAAAAAATAAAATTATAGCTCTCGTGGAGACTTTTTTCATTGAGAATAACGCATTCCTAATTTGTTTTCTATAGACTTTACAGGGCATTTGCGCCAGGAGATGGAAGCATTTATTTATTTATTTATTTAGGCAGAGGGAGAATATCACCAACTGTTGGCAGAATATTCAAATTATCATTAGATGCAACCTTTGTCACTCAATGGCAAGTGCAAGAGAATAGTATTTCACCTTCTGTTAGTGGTTAGCTCGCAATGCATGCATCTATAACCTTCTAAGCATATAGAGCCTTGTTTTCAGGCAACTCCTTTAAATAGAAACAATGTACTATAGTTACATTTGGTAGCAAAAAGAAAGAGTTCAGTGAATGTTTCCTTCTGCATGTTACACATGCACGTAATGCAGTTACCCTCCAGAAATTCAGTACAGGAATGATGCCAAACAACAGACTATTTTGAAACCAATTCAAGAAAATCCTTGCAGGAAGTTAATTTTCTATGATGTAGTCAACTTTTCCACATATTGCCATTTACATGGTTAGTGAGTGGACTGCAGGCAAAATAATTTGGAATTTTAATCTTTTTTTTCTGTAATATGATAATGAAATCAGCTCCTACCCACTGGAATCAAATGCATTTTTCTGTGCTATTCCAGCGGGAGGAATAAGAGGGTCCTACTGGCTAAACTGCTAATGGGAATATGAAGGAAAACTAGTCCTTGGATGGTTAGCAAATAATAAATAAAAAAAAATAATCTTATTTTAAATGTAGCAGTGGACTTAAAAAGATCTTGAAATTTTTGAACAACTTTTTTAAAAAAACAAACCACACTTTTAATCAAAGCTTTTTAATTTTCATATGAGAAAGTCCTATTGACTTCATACGGATTACAGCCAGCTGAAGCTGGGATGTAGATTGCATTAGGACATTAGCAAAGGCAACTGAACTCTGAACTGTCTGAATATTATTTTGTACCACTGACTAAGACTTTTTCCAGATTACAAGGAATTACTGTAGTATTCACAAAAGATGTGAATTCTGTGAGAGTTGTAGGATCTTAGAGTGAAGGTTCAGAGAGAATACAGGAGCCACTCTGAGGCTAGTAGCTGCTCAGACATCAGGTAAAAACCAAAAATATATGAAAAATTAAAAAATGAAATAATATCAGCTGCTAGAAATACATGTAACCGTTTAAAATCATATGCTTAGCATGAGTGATGTCTTTTGCTGATTTATCTATGCAGCAATTAGGAGTTCTTCCTCAGTAGAGGTGCATGGCGTAGAAAAAGAACTGATTGATTCTTTCGTGCACCAAATAGTTGATTACGGGTAACTGATTCGTTTTAAAGATGTTACACTCAGTGAGTTACTGTACACAATCATCCAAGACTAAGATGCATCAAGGGTGCCTAACCGTGCTTGCTCAGTAA